>MU185552.1:67669-110157 GCA_016904865.1 Pissodes strobi
TAGGGTAGCACAAAAACGTTCGGATGGTTGTTAGGTTAGCCGTAACAATATCAAGCGCAGTTTTGGCTAGTGACTTCGACTGTATAGAGGTACATTTGATTATATTTTAGTAAGGTTTTTCTAAAAAAGAAACATTTTAATCCTTGTTGAGGGAACTTTTATATTTAAAGGTTGACAACACTGGTCGCGAAGGTTGGCTTACGGACGGGTTTTAGAAATCCATTTGTATATGCTTTAAAGTGTAGGAGACTCTCGGCGGGAACGAGACCACAAAATGTCTAGTTTCGGCGAGATCGAGACGAGGCTCGAAAACTCGAGATCTTGCGAGACCGAGATCGAGACCTCAATAATCTCGTCTCGTCTCGGCGAGACCGAAGCACTACTGTCAATCAGTAAGCTATACAGGGTGTCCCACCGGGAACCGCTTCAATCTATATATGGAAAACCGTAATTAGAAAAATCTGAAAATTCCGTAGTATACTAAAGTCGCTGGGAGCAACCCGGTAAAAATATTTTCAAGATGGTGGTACTTCCGGCTATATCGGAAGTAGGTGTCAACTTGCTTATGTTACTACATTTTTAGATTCAGCGCAATATCCGAGGCAGATTCTCTGTATCATGTCCTATACCTAAGTCTAAGCGTTTTTGAAATATTTAAGCTTTTATGTCAAAAATGACGTGTGCAGGCCATAAAATAATTATCAATTTTTCCTATAAGAAAGTCTTTAATAGATTTTGTTTAATATTTTGATAATTATTAATACAGAGTGTTCAAAAAAAAAGTAATTGAGAAAACTGGCAAAAATCAATTTTTTCAAATGGAAACCCCCAAATTTTATAATTTTATAGCGGATGCTACTCTAAAGGTGGGTCCTCATGAGCGCATGTGAAGCGGACTCAATTTGACAGCGCAGTACGTTCGTTTTGGAGTACTGATCCCGACCAATGATTCTTTATTAAATCATTGCACGGCACATATAACAACCAGCAATATCACATCTTCTTTTTTCGCATCTGCGCAAATCCGCGCGCAAGATATTCCTTAGTAGGAAATCCGTCAAACTGCCGCCAGCGGCGTCGTGTTTTTACGACTGGTTTATTTTATTGCTATTGGAGTTAAATCGAAAACATAGGCGTGTATTTGTCAAATAATTGACATTGTGAGAGACGAACGTTGTTTATGACATTGTGTAATGCAAAAAGCCATGGAGTTTAAGCAATAAGAACTTGTACAAACCAGAGATGTTCTTCCAAGAAGAATTTCTTTAGATTTCCTGCTCATACAATAAGGTATGCATATATTTCATAACCCATTGATATTTGAAATTTTATATTACGGCTCTGTTAAAGGAAAATCATACTTATATTTCAAATCCAGCCCTGACTTTTCCTACCCAACTGACATTAGCAAGGTCAAATTTAATTTTTCGCCTGACAGGTCGAGTAATATTGCTGGTTGTTATATGTGCCGTGATCATTGCTCCCGACCGACATGACAGTCCGTTTCAAGGTTTGACAGCTTTACAAGGCACTGTTTTCAATTGCGAAATGTGGTTGCCTACCATATTCCAAGCTAATCTTAATGAAGTAATGTTAAACGGATATGATTCTTTATAGAGACATAAATAAACTCATAAATAAATAAAATGAAAATATTGAAAATGACCTAACGAACCACAAGAAATCACACGCGTCTAGGGACAGGGCTAAATTTTCGATGCGAAACCCTGCATGCGTAATATGGTCGAATGTATCGGGATTGTCCATGGCTTTACGTTCTAGTGAAATCCCTTCAACACTTCGGTAGTGTAATAGGTAGAGGTTTTGCCTGTTATTTCTGCGCTGCGGGTTCGATTCCCGTCGGTCGCGACAGATGTTTTGTTTACCTTTTTTCAAAGTTATGTTTGTGTTTTATTAATTTACTTTTTTTCTTAATTTTAGGTTGGTTTGGTTTAGTTTTGGTTAGTTCTTGTTGATTGCACCCCGTAGCGAGCGAAGCGAGCGAAGGATCATGCAAGCAAAGCCATAATAATACCTATTATTCTTGTTTCGCCATTGTGTATGCATGGTTTCGCATCGGAAATTTTGCTCTATATCTAGACGCTTGTCAAGAAATCAACAAAACAGAAAACAATCAACATCCAACCGTCAACACTGCCACTAGTGTCACATTGAACGCCGGCATTTTCGCTGATAATGGGTTCAGTTATCGGAGAAACGTATGCGAATTTGATTGGTTATGAATTTCGAAGCATTTTTAATTATTTTTTCTTAATTTTGGGCATGCCTTGTGTTAGTTTGGGTTAGTTTTGTTTGGTTGTGCCCTCGGAGCGCATTCAATTTCTGCGCTGCGGTTTCGATTCCCGTCGGTCGCGACAGATGTTTTGTTTACCTTTTATCAAGGTTATGTTTGTTTTTTATTAATTTACTTTTTTTCTTAATTTTGGGTTGGTTTGGTTTAGTTTTGGTTAGTTCTTGTTGATTGCGCCCCGTAGCGAGCGAAGCGAGCGGAGGATCATGCAAAGCCATAATAATATATATTATTCTTGTTTCTCCATTGCGCATGCACGGTTTCGCATCGGAAATTTTGCCCTATATCTAGACGCTTGTCAAGAAATCAACAAAACAGAAAACAATCAACATCCAACCGTCACCACTGCCAGTAGTATCACATTGAACGCCGGCATTTTTGCTGATAAGGGGTTCAGTTATCGGAGAAACGTATGCGAATTTGATTGGTTAAGAATTTCGAAGCATTTTTAATTATTTTTTCTTAATTTTGGGCATGCCTTGGGTTAGTTTTGTTTGGTTGTGCCCTCGGAGCGCATTCAATTACTTTATTTTTCTATAAAATATCAAATTCTATTATTAATTCAATACGAAAAAATACATATACCTATTTAAAATATGGTGCGAAATTCTTAACCAACCAAATTTCTCCAATAACTGAACCCATTATAGGATCGGCGAAAATACCGAAAAGTAGAGACTTTTCAGTAGATTGTTGGCATAATCAGCGCGGATCAGTGACAGCGCACTTTTGACAGATCATGTGATCATTTCAGCTAACCACATCGTCGAACGCCAGAGTCCGCGCATAAGGACTCGCTTAGTAAGCTATGACGGCATTGAAAACAATGAAATGCTAAAAAAATATATAAAGCTGTCACTTGCCATTTGAAATGGCAAATCTGTCACATGTTCTTGATATAACTATATCACATCCTCGATAAATAATAAATCAATTTATATTATAATTAATATTATAGAAAATCTATTAAAGTAGGTCTTTTTCAACGAGAAATTCAACCCAAGGTAAATAGTAAAGACTTCCTTATAGGCAAACTTGATAATTATTTTAGAGCCTGCAAACGTCATTTTTGACATACAAACTTAAATATTTCAAAAACGTTTAGACCTAGATGATACACCAAATCTGCCTAGAATCTTGCGTTGAATCTAAAAATGTAATAGTATACAGGGTGTTCCATTTAAAATAAGCAAGTCGACACCTACTTCCGGTATAACCGGAAGTATCACCATCTTGACAACATTTTTGCCGGGTCGTCCCCAGCGACAGTAGTATACCACCAATTGTAAAAATTATAGGTACTAAATTGACGATTGCATCTTCGAAAGAGTAAAGTGATTATTTGTAGGACTATAAAGATTTTATTGTCAAAAGTACTAGTGCATTTCACTAATTAAGTACTGATCTAGTATTCAGACCAGAGATCTAGGAAGGTCTAGATCAGTGATTTAGACATTATTTTGTAGAAAAGGTTTGATTATTCATAGTCAAGGCGGCCAAGAAATAGTAGGAACACAATTTTATGGCAAAGGATCGAAGCGGTTCCGGTGGGAGAGGAATAAATAAATAATGAAATTAAATTCCTCGAAGCCTAAAATATATAAATAAACAAATCAAGGTTCAGAGTATAGACATGTAATTTTCTTTACCTTTTTTCCAAAAATTCAAAATGAAATGTAGGAATTTAATTTAAATTTATTAATTCCTAAATTATTACACTTAAATATATTCTGCGGTCAATCACTCATGGCGCTCTATTATATTTTCTCATAAGAAAAAATTAAAACACTAACCCAAACTGTATAAAAAAAATAAATGAACTTCCTTGAAGCATAAAATATAAAAACAAAAACTGAAAAGCAGGAATTTAATTGAATTTATTCTCTTTATTACTCTTTACTAAAATATTATGGTTAATCATCGCGCTCGATATTATTATTTATAAAACTTTTTAGGTTATTTTTCGACTGAAAATCATCAGCACACATGTTGCACTCTAAAAGGTTTATTTCAATTTATTTGACCCTTATAACATAGATTTTTTATCCACAAATTTAATGCATTATTTAAGTAACATACTTATAAACGTATAAAAAATATAAATAATATAATTTGAATCAATAGACTCCAAAAACCCTCCTTCAATCAATAAACTATATAAAAAAGTAAATAAATAATAAAATTAAATTTATGGAAGCGTAAAATATATAAATAAGAAAATTGAGGTTCAGAATTCATCTGCTTTACAAGAATTGAAAAAGAAATCAAGATGAAAAGTAGCAATTTAATTTAATGTATTAATTCCTAAATTCTAAATTATACTAAAATCTTTTCTGCGGGCAAACAATAACCGCCCTAAATTATATTTAGTTATACTGAGTTATTATCAGTCAACGATATTTTTCATAAAAATTTGAGAAAGCCGGAAAAGTGAGAAACTGTATTCACCTCAAACTAAGCCTCTTTCCCGTGGGCGTAAAAATTATAAGAAATTTTCCTTCTAAGTGTATCTCAAACTATCACACAGAACTTTTTTTAGCACGTTTCGAGCGGTTTTAGCGAAATTAATATATTTACTAAATTTGAAAAATATATATTTTTCTTTTAAAAATCCAAATATTTCAACTAAAAATAAATAATATAAATCAAATCAAAAACTTACTTCGAAAAACAACAAGTTTTACCGAAACTATCACGGGTAAATATCAAAATTATTAACTTTTTTGGTCGGACGTCGATCGTCGAGGCGCGAACACCGCAGAGTGACGTCGCTATAATATTCCTGCCAAAAGAGGAGTTGTTAGAAAAGCACTAACCGTCGATCTACTAACCGAAGGTGTAGGAGTAGGAAAATACAAAGCGGGAGCCGGTAAACCACGGACCACTTGTTTAGAACGGTGTTGCCGACTTTATGTCGTCTTCGTCTATATAGGTTTAATAATTAAACTGTTGTTAAATTGAGAGGGCATAACGAAAATTCTATACCGGTATATTAAGGCTGTTGTTTTTTAAATAATTGACCGTTAACATACTTATAACAGTTGCGACCATCGAGATAAAATAAAAGGAGGCGCTATCACCGTTTGAATAATACCATAGAAGACGGTATCGGCAGGCGTGGCTACTCAAAAAAAACTCAAACATAGCTTTATTGTTTAAAACAAAAAATGTTGTTAACAAAGCTGTAGAAAAAAACTAATTAGCTGAAAAAAACAAAATAAATTGAAAAATCAAAACATCATGGTGCGGCTCGGCTCCTACCATGGCATCGCGATGAATCCAGGGGACATAAGTATTCCGGCAATTCCAAGAACGCAAACATCCCGGGACCCCAGAAATACCCGGTAAGTCGTCGAACCACACCAAAAATGAATCAACCCTAAACTAAACTCAAACATAGATAAAACTTAAACACCATTACAGTAAAACAGTTATCATTCCAGAACAGACCATTGCGACAAACTAAGGATTTCACAAATAACAACAGATTAAAATACATTAAAAAACACAGACCAAAAGATTTTCCCTATTATTTGTCAAACTTAAACTAAGACTAACCTAATTAATTTGATGTCAAGTGTCAAAGTCAATAAGTCTAAAAATGTTCTGAGAAGTATTCCTCTATACTCTATGGTATAAAATGCCTTGTGAAGCAACATTTTTTTGACTTCCTTTCGAAAGAGTTTATATGTTACAATCTTTTTTAGTGACTGGGGGAGATGGTTAAATATATTTTTACTTCGATAAAAAATTGAATTTTGTGTTAAACTAGAAGTAGGTATTGGTAAATATATATTCAGATGACCTGGTATTATTTAAGTTAATAGAGTGAATCATAGAGAAATACTTCCTATACATTAAGCAAGCTGTTTCAAGAATAAGAATTGAAGAGAGGGTCAATATCTTTTCCTTTATAAAATATGGCCTACAAGAATCCCTTAACTTAAGCCCACACAGATATCATAATGCTCTTTTTTGCAACACAAACACAGAGTTAAATAAAGAAAATGATGAATTCCCCCAGAAGCAGACCCCATAAGTCAGGTGAGAATCAATTAAGGCAAAGTAAACATTTTTAGCAATAGTTTTATTTAGCTCGCTCTTAATTTGGAACACAGCTGCTCAATGTGATTATTAAACTTTAGTTTATTGTCAATAAACAATCCTAAAAATTTATTACAATTTGCTACATCAACATGCAGTGAACCCAAACACACATCTTTCAAGTCACACCTAAAATTTAAAATATGTGTCTTTGAGATATTAAAAGACAAATTGTTACAATCACACCATTGTTTAACACTTGCCAAATCCTGGTTTATCGCACTGCTGAGAGCTTGTGAGTCCCCGCCACTCTAAAGAAGTGTAGTGTCATCCGCAAATGATGTGCATTTCCCTCGCTTCAGCACTAATGGTAGATCATTTATGTATACCCGAAACAAAAGAGGACCAAGTACAGAACCCTGTGGCACACCCTCAGTAATACTTAACTCTCCTGAATCACAACCAGCAAAAAGCACACTTTGATACTTGTTAGATAAAAAGGATCCGATCCATTTCAGTATAAAGCCTCGAAAACCATAAAATTCTAGTTTTTGTAGTAGGATTTCATGTGACACACAATCAAAGGCTTTTGCCAAATCACAAAACACCACTGCAGCCTGGTCACCATCATTGAGATCCAGAGAGAGTTTTTCAAGCAAGTGGAAAATGGCATCATTTATGTTTTTGGCTAACTGAAAACCAAACTGAGATTCATTTAAAACCCCCTTGCCTCTAAGAATCTAACCATTCTATTTTTGAGCAATTTTTCTGTTATTTTAGATAAGGATGGTAGTAATGATATTGGCCTGTAATTGGCCTCAATATCTTCCCCCTGCTTAAAAATGGGAATCACAACAGCTTTCTTTAGTAAATCAGGAAAATCACCAAGCAAAAAAGAAGTAGTATTAATGCAGTCAGCTAATGTAGTGAGAGCACACCTAGGTAAACTCATAAAAATCTTAATGGAAATGCCGTCCCACCCTGCAGAATTTTTCTTTTTAATTTCTGAAAATAATTTCGTGATTTCTTCAGCTGTTACAGGAATAAAATAAAAAAAAGTCACCAGAGACACCTTGCATGATAGACAATGGGTTTGTAGAGGTTCTTGGTATATTTCTGACAATTTGAGATGCAACAGAGCAGTAATAAGAATTAAGTTTGTTGGCATTCAGTGAGGAAGAATTATTATTTGATTTTTGTTTGCCACATAGAGAATTTACAATTTTCCATGTTTCCTTTTGCTTGTTACTTGCTGAATCCAAAATCTGATTAAAATAATTATTCTTAGCTAACAGTATCCATTAAAAATTTGCGTAATGTGTGTAGGCACATCATATTTTTAGAAGATACTTTTAAACCTCTAGTTATCCAGGGGTTTCTATTTTTTGATCTTATATATACAATGGGGAAAGTACTGTTAAATATTTCAATTAATTTGTGGTAAAAAGTCAATAAAGAATTATTATTTATGGATGGTTCTTCCCAATTCGTTACTAGACAGGCCTGTTTAAATGCCTTAAAGTTTTTCTTTGAATAAATACGACCCCGTCTTTTTACGGATTTAGTTTTCTTCTTTGGAAGTGCTGCCAGCTTCTCTTCAATTTTTATCTTGCAGAAACGAGCTCTTAGGTTTATGTTTAATATGTCATTTCGGCATTCTTGTAAACCTATTTTTATTTCACAAAAGATCTTGACTGTTCCATGTTTGTATTTGCTAGAGAGTGTTTGTCTAGTTTACAAGAAGTATTTCAACTCTTTGGATCCTGTCCGACCATATCACACTAGGCAAGTGAATGTTGTTCCTTTATTGATTCCCCGAAGTGCTCTGGTTATGAAGTCCTTTGTCTACTTTGCTAAAAAAGCCTTTAATCACCTTCCCCTAAATATTAGATCCTCTAATTCTTACAGAGTGTTTAGAGGGAGGGTAAAGGAATTA
Source organism: Pissodes strobi (assembly GCA_016904865.1). Classification (NCBI taxonomy): domain Eukaryota; kingdom Metazoa; phylum Arthropoda; class Insecta; order Coleoptera; family Curculionidae; genus Pissodes; species Pissodes strobi. The sequence continues at coordinate 75,961 of MU185552.1, forward strand.
CTTTTGAGAAAGGCTTACTATGATGTTGCCGAATTCCTTGATGATTCCCTGTAAAACGGGCGCGTGTTGTTTATGTGTATTTCATCTTTTATTTTTATTTGTATATGTAAATTTTATTAACAAGCTGTCCGTTGTTGGACTATTTATACCTATTTTCTATTTTTTATGTTCCTTGTACTTGATACTTGGTACTGTATTTGTATAATTTACTTATTTGATCCTTATCAAACTTCTTTGGAACTATCTAAAAAATTGTTATGGTTAGCTTTGTAAATGAGATTTTTATCTTTTTATAATAATTCTTTTTTTGACTTTGACTTTGACTTTTGATCAAAAACGCAAAATACAGCCTCATGATCCGACAAACCAGGATTCAACACTGATCAATATACGCCATCATTAAAACTGGAACACACACAATCCAGGATAGAGGCGGTGTTTTGTGTGACCCGTGTAATATTATTCACATGCATTTTGAGACCAATAGCAGACAACAGATGCCTAATAATTGATATTAAAATCTCCCCCAATAATTATTGATGATCGAGGTGAAACACTACTTAGCAGCAACTCCAACTTAAATAAGAAAATCTTCCTACATGAATTTGGTGAACGATAAATACATAGGTACAATAAACAAATTTAAAATATCAGAATATATAACTGAACATTCAAAACAAAGCTCTTCACAGAGATCAACAACAGTATTTACCTCCTTAAAATAAAATTTTTTGAGTACATTATCATGGACAAGGATAATGGTACCACCATGTATAGATCGGTTTCTACAGTATTTGGCCACAACACTATAACTAGGAATATGAACTGGTTCATTTGCTCTTAACCAATGTTCAGTTAATAGTAAAAAAGATGGATAGTCAATATGATCCAAAAATAACTCTAGTTCGTTAATTTTAGCTCTCATCGATTGCATATTTATTAAGAGTGTACTTAGTTTGTGGCAGTGAGTCCTAAAAAAGAATTATCACAACTGGAGATATTGATTGTGGGAGTAGATGAGTTATTATGAGAGAGACTTTTGCTATAGCCACCTCCCCGGTTAACTCCTCAAGCTCTTCTTGTTCTCATTAGTTGGCAGCGATGTGCATGAAATGTGGATTAAGTTGGATATTTTGCATTTTGAGGCATTTATTAAACTAGATTAGGCTTGAGAAATTTTAAGATTGTTTAATTTGGTGCCCGAGTTGTCACAAATATCCATGAATGACACGTGATTTTTAACAAAGTGGTTCACACAATCCATAAATCTTCTAAACTTATAATTAAACAAATGAACCTTATGTAAAAACATATTATTTAAAATAGGACTTGACAGGAATATTATATTAGTGTGTAAACAAGATTTAATACTGTTGTTGATATACCTAACTCTAGGAAATTTACCATTACACAGATCAATAGAACCACAGCCTATAATAACATAGTCATTCTCTGTTAATTCCGTCACTAAGGGTCCAAGGTTCTCCAACACCTGCATGTAGGATGCATTAGGTTTTGTGATTGTTTGTACTGCAATATTTCCTTCAAGGCATCTATGCAGTTATTTGCCCATATGTTTTACGGTTTGATCACCCAGGATGAGTAGTTTTCTGGATTGGGCCTTCTCTTCAGAAGAATAGTTTGGTGATGGTGTGGTCATGACTTGAACTTCTGGTGGGGATGGTGCACAATGTGGTCTTATGGAGGTGAGCTCATTCAATTGAGATTTTAAAAGGCATATTTCATTAGAATATGAATGATTATATATCTCTAGGAGCCTCATAATTTAATCATATTTCTGTTTATTTCATTGAGATCCTCCAAATCTTTCTCAAATTTTGCTTGTTTTTCTTTATAAGATTGTAGAGTGCCATTTATAGTCACTTTTTCTTCATTCAGTTCTATTATTGTTGTACGAAGTGAGATAACTTCCGCTTGTTTGGTTGTTAATGCCATTTGCAATTGTTTCTCCAAATCAAGTGCGTCCTCTTCGAACTCCTGTGTTTTACGCCTTTCCCTTTTTGATGAGACTTGCAGTTGGTTAAAGTCTGTTGTTAATTTTTTAACCTTTCCTTGCAGTTCCTGTATGATTTCATCTTTTTCTGCACATAAAATTTCTAGCTGGTCAGTTTTTTCATTGAGCTGGACCTTTAGTAAATGGTTCTCTTTTCATATTTCTCAACTTCATCGGAGAGAGGATTAGGCCTTTGATCATTCTCATAAGCTGTCTTGCAATTAATTGAGCAGAATATTTTTTGGTTACTCAACTTAACATGATTCTTGAAGTCTCTTGCCAGACAACTTGGATGAAATAAGTGTGAGCAAGTCACACAGCATAAGTACACTAAGTGTAGGAATAATATGGCTACTTTATCAGAGACGAACTAAGTAGATGTTTTATAAGCTTTTTATTCTTACTTTTGAATTATTTCAATTTAAAATGTCACAAGCGCAAAAATCGAGATGACCTGACTGAAAACCTTCGTTACTTAGTTAACAAGCTAATACAAAAGTTATACATAATAATATGGTTATCCTAATTAAGCGTATACCATTATTAACTGTTTCATTATTAAAGATACAAATATGCTTAAATTAGGTATAGAAAAAGTATAAGTGTGGAACACGTTAGAAATTCGTTTTTCACATTTTTTGTATAACTTTATGCCACCAAACTGTCCCACTCCTATGAAAAGTACTATTTTCAGCACTTGTTACACATTCTGTAGGCTAATTTAAGAGGGCAACTATAAAAAAGCAAATCAAAATTTATAAAGCCTTATTTATTTATTGACCTTTAAATAATACATTCTTGTTACTTTGATGTCTTATACTAGTTTCTTTACTTTGCTTACTTTTACCTTAATAAATTATTCTAATATGTAAATACCTTTCAATGACACTTTTCATCAACAAAATTCTGTGACTGGTGGAAACTGTGTAACCAAATTAGAAAGAGTATTTGAAAACAAAATATTCTTAAAAAAAAAGAATTAAATAGGTTATCAAAAGAGATGCCTACAAGACACAAAATAGCAATTTCGCGTTTCAAAAATACACCAAATACGGCTCTGTTTCTTGTTTATTGCCTATGAAATGTTATTACCGTAGATTTCTTCTTGTCTATACCGTCTCTGCTACAGCAACTGCGCATAGCCCAAGACACCATAATGATTTACTCAAAACTAGCAAAAATATCACAAAAATCTTTTAAAAAAACACAATATAAGCTGATAGAAACCTCTCTCTCGATGCGATGACAGAAGTGTAGTAACAACATGGCGGAAGTGAACATAGTCCATCGATATCTTAGTTTGGGTTAGTTTGGGTTCGTCTGTCACGTAATGTCGCCTCCTTTATATTTTATCTCGATGGTTGCGACACATTGGAATACTAATTTTAATGACGTCTTCGCCATGACACAACGATCAGATTGCCTAACAACGGACATCATTTGTTCAAATTTAAGGAGTCTGAGGTTGCTCCGTTTAGTTTTCATACAAATTTCGCTTTTTGGCATATACGGGGGGTTTCAAATAAACGATTATCGTCGCTAAAATTGTATCAAAAATAGTGTTTTGAAACACCCTGGCTAGGGGATGTTGAATAAAACGTCCGTCAGGCTCCTAGTGGTGATTTATCATTACAAACTGCCTCCAAAAGTTGTAATAAATAAAAAAAAAGCAAGAAAAAGCTTCGTTATTGAGATACAGGGCGTTATAAGCAAATTATGTTGCCTATTTTTTATGAATTTTTATAAAAAATCATATTTATCTGTAAAAAGTAGCAAGAGGCAAATTTTATACAACTTACCTTAGAATCCCTTCATAAAATAGTTACAAATTCAGTGTATTTAGAAAATTTATTTAACGTTTGGCATAATCACATCATAAGTATAACATAATAATTAGGATGAATTAAAATTAATAACAAGAAAAAGCAACAATGCACAGAAAAAAAAAAGAATAAGTTCACAAACAAACATCTAAGCTATTTATATATTCAATTGCTTCCTCAGTTGCTATCTGGAAGTCATATGGTTCGCCGGTATAGGCCCTCAGTGAGCAGTCTTACACAATGTGATGGACTGTTTGCTTATCGTTTCCATGTATCCATATATATAATAACAAAACGTATATGATCGTTTTCACAGTCACAACGGGGGAAAGGTTTTTACTCCATTTAAAAAGTGAGTCGGCACATCTCCCACATTTCGATCTAATTCTATTTAGTGCTGACCATGTTATGCGTGGCAAGGCGAATCCTAGAGGCTTGCTGTATATGCAAGGCATTTTGTGAAAGCTGAGCGGAGCGTTGGCTTCCCATTCTTCTCGCCAACGGGCAGTTATATCAAAACCAGCGTCATGGCAGTGACTTGGCAGTTCTGAGGGGGGATGTTTGGACCGGAGTCGATTGCTGATTGCTTTCGAGGGCAGATATATCGAAATGGATCGGCAGTTGTGGATTATTTATGATATTCTTGTATTCCCTGACAAGTACGTGCTTTCTGCGAAGGTGGCTGAGCATGGGTAGCCAGAGAGTATGGTATAGGTATAATTTGTGCCCCCTTTCGGAAGACACTATGGCTCTGCTTTCATATGAGGCAATTCGCCAGCACACCCCTCGTCCGGCGCTTAGGCAGTGGCACAGCTACCCTTGTGCTTGCGTTACACGTTGTCACAGAATAGCCAAGAATTTCTGTGACGTTGTTCCAGTTTGAGGGGCCTTGTATTTACTGGGGGAACCTCCAGAAAGACGGGCCTGAGCCCTTAGTGGCTCCCGACTCTTGCACACAAAATAAATCTATGAAAGGCACGACTGTGTTCTAATGCAAGGAGGTTTCGCGCACTGTCGCCACTGTCGGTATAACCGTTTCTGTCAGAGACTCCAAAGTCCAAATCCCCGCAGGAAAAAACCACGACCGCCCTCAGGCCACGCTACCGCGCACAAGGACAAAACTTGGAGTCCTAGTAGGAATCACCCTCCACTACGCGTCCCACCCCTTACACCTTCCAGACGGCACGACGTTCCAGCCTCGCAACGAGGGATTACAACACGTTTTCTAAGCAAACGCTTTCACTACCCGTGCCGAATTCTGTAATCCGTTTCCAACGTGTTGGTCCCTCGGCGGCAGAACCGGAAGTGTAGCCAGAGAGTAGGTGTTGGTTTAATCGTACCTGTTATGAGCCGCATTGTTTGGTTTAGCTGGGTATCAACTAGGCTAGTGCGGGCGCTGTTAAGCCAAATTGGGGCGCACTATTCTGCTGTTGAATATAACAAACCTAAGGCTGAAGATCTCAGTACAGAGGCTGATGAGCCTCATGATGTGCCGCAGAGTTTCTGGAGGATGTTATTTCGCGTTCTACAGTGTTCGGTCTAAAGTAACTCTACGTATTTGGGTTGTTTATTGTGTTTGAGTAGCACACCTTCAAAATGAACTTGTAATTCCCTATTGGCTAGTTTGTTGTTCAGGTGAAAGCATGCAACAAGTCTCTGTTTAGGCGGCGCTTGGTTGGAGTCTCCACTTGCGTAAGTATTGCCCAATAGTCAGCAAATCAGTTGTTAAAACATTCTCCGTGACTTCGATATCTGTATGCCTTGTAGCAAGTGCCCAGTCGTCTGCGTATCCAAACTTTCTCGACCTAGTCTCAGGCATATTGGGAGTATATAGGCTGAACAGGAGAGGGACAAGAACTGATCCCTGCGGTGAGCCGTTGTTCAGCTTGTTCTGCCTACTCATACTATATACTATTTCCCAAGAGAACTCGGAAGTTTCTGTTGGAGAGCATGACATCTATCAGATCTGCTGTTTTCCTGCAGGGTATTACTCGCATGAGTTTATAAAGAATGCCTGATCTCCATACAGTATCATACGCAGCTGTTTTTAGTTGTTTCTGAAAACCTGCTTCTATAATGAAGTTAATGATAGGACTTGATCCGTGCAGTTTCTGTTGAGAAGAGGGAGGAGAAGGAAAAACTAAAATAATTAATTTCAGGAGAACGGGAAGAGCTACGGGGCAAAAAATTCCATTTTTTAGATGGAAAAATTAAACTCCCCGCACCGAGATACCCTCTTACCCATGTCAAAATTTCAATATTTCGAAAAATATTATTGAAATTGTTTTTTTCGGTTTTATTACGGAAACGATTACATGATACTAACATAAAAATAAAATTTTGAAAATGATATACAGGGTGTTTACAAAAATAAAATTTTTTTGGATATGTTTCGTTACAGAAAAGACGTACGATTTTTTAGATGGAAAAATCGAATTCCCCGCATCCAAATACCCTTTTCTAAAGTCCCACGTCAAAATTTGAATTTTTCGAGAAATATTTGAATTTTTTTTTCGATTTTATTACGGAAACGATTAGAGGGATCCACTTACATGATACCAACATAAAAATAAAATTATCAAAATGATATACAGGGTGTTAAAAAAAAATAAATTTTACATAAATTACTTTTTTTTTTAATATACATACATACCTATTTCGTTACAGAAAAATCGTACGATTTTTTAAATGGAAAGATCGAACTCCCACCCCCCAAATTTGTTCGGAAAGTTAATAAAAGCATCATAAAACGAAATAAGAAAAAAAATAATAAGAAAAACAAATTAGATACGCGCTTTTCGGCGAAAAAAAGGCGAAGTAGTTGAGCTACGAGGTCGGGGATGTCAAAAATGGAAAGAAAAAGAAATGTTTTATGAAAAAAAAGGTGAGAAAAAGCAAAAAAAAAAACATTTAAAAAAATGTCGCAACCAAGGGCATTGTGTTGAGGGAAAAAAAGCTTAAAAAAATATAAAAACAATTCCTAATATCTCATCCAGAAGTTTCACTTCAGTACTGTTCTCATAAAGGTGAGGCAGTGAGGCACATAATTTGTTTCTTTTTTCGAAAACGATTGCTAGTGGAAATTTGGAATTTGGCGCACTTGGAAGCCTGCCGACGACGCGACGGTCAATTGTTTTTAGAGATTAGATTTTTAATTTGCGAGTTATTACGTCAAAACTTGGATTATTCAAAATTTTGCTGTGGAAAAATTTTTATCAAATTTTCTGGATATGTACCATTTGGCGGTCTTTTGGACCCTATTGAAATTGGCGAAAATCGGGAAATGGCCAGTATTTTTATGACGTATATATGTTTGAAGAAGGAGTCATTTTGGGTGGTTCTAGCGCCAAAAAGTCACGAAAATTGGAAAACTTTGGAAATTCCAAGAGAAAAACTATTTAAACGCTTTCTCGAAAATGTCTGATAAAATGTAAAAATATTGATTTCTACGTGAAATAAATGAAGGTTTTTTTCTCCGAAAAGAATTTGCCTTTTACAAAAACGGTTTACTTGACGAAAATCTACTCAAAAAACTGTATTAGAAGACACATTGAAAATGTGTCCATTTTGAATTTGGCGCGACACGTCACCACTCGATATTTTAGTCCTGGCAAATTGAATCATCTCGACCAACCAAACTTTCGTACCTTAAAGAGGAGGCATATGAGCACAACATACCAAAAAATCGCATCGATCGGATAGAAAAGGCCAAATTAGTGATCAAATTTGAATTATCTACTTTAAGCGTATGTTTCGAAAACCCCTGTAATCTCTGCTATAAAAAAGCTCTGTAACCATTTTTTTATTTCGAGGTAACATTTTATTTTAACACTCCATTTTTCTGATAGTAAACGCTTGCCAATATATAGGAAAAATAATGAGCGACCGTTAACATACTTTTGGAACCACCCCTATAATACTAAATTAATGACATCTTGACAAGGACACAATAATCGGATTAATCGCGGCCTACTGTGTTTAATTACACTCTAAAGCTAGTTTTACACTAGATTGGTGATTGGTGAACTTCTTCCCAGTTACCCCCGACTTTTTGACGTTTTTAGCGATGTTGCCAATTGCGTACTTTGTTTACCTCCTGTTTTAATTCAAAAATATCTATTTTTCAGTCCATATTTTAGATATAATGCAATTTAAAAACCTAAAACGATGAAAATGTAATTAAACTAATTCCAAAATTTAAGATTCACTCCCCGCAAACAACTTAGGATATATTATTATGCTAATTTTTGAGTAAATTCCTGAATTTATTGGACATCAATTTCGATGAAAATAGTCATTATTATTTCAAGGATGGAGTAAATGGGTCTTTGCCCTTTTATTTTCTCACACATGACGTCTATACAGATTCCTTATCGAACTATAAAAAACGTCGTTTAAAAAGTCTATTCCGATTCGATGACAACTACCGATAAATAAATACTCATATTATACATTATACATCTAATAAATCAAAGTGCCCTTTGATATCTAAGGTCAAGCCCGCCCACTTGATAAAGTTCGGTGCGTCTGATGGGTTCTAAATGCACCCGGCGGCGTTGCCGCTGGCAGAAATATTTCCCTGGATATAGATTTGTTTTGGCAATAATTTAATGTAAAATTTTGCAAATGACATGAATTTGATTGACATTAGAATCTCAAAATTAAATATATTTTTTTATTTTTCTGGGAAAATTTTCCAAAGCATTTTGCATGGGGAATTTCTTTATGAGAAATTATAATGCACGGCATGGCAACACTGAATGCACTAAAGCCGTTATTGAGAATTTAATAGGATATTAAGACGAATTTACAGATTGACGCAAGGAGAACATATCTGACACTTTATCAGTGCTTTTATCTTTTCTCATTGATGGTAAAGGCGGAGAGGGGAGGTAGGCGTTGATACGTTAGACCAATCAAAACATTAAATTATCGGCTATAGAACTAGTAGATCTTTTTTTTAAACTAACAGCGTTGATGTTGAGACAGTTAAGATTATCGAAAAAAAAACTTAGGGTATCTACTTGTGGACCACACACCAGAACGCCCAAAACAGAAGATTTTTTTTTTAATTTATGCAAATTTGCTGACACCAATGGTAGAACATACTATACATTTGAATTGTATGCAAATTCGTTGGCATGAACATGACTGTACATTAGACCCGGCCCGTTCAACGATCGATTCTTGTCAGAGAAAGTTCGTAGATTGCCCTCTCGGCGCGTTCGCCTTATCACATATTTTGTAACTTTTGTAACACGTTCATCACTTTGCTCTCCAGACAAGAATGTTCGCTTCAAAAACTCGTAAAGGTCCACAATAGTGTTGGCTTCCCCATTTATTTTAGTAAAAAATAAGTAACGAATTATCACTGTTGCCGATGGCATGAAATGAAATTATGTGAAGGCTAAGCCCAAATTATCAGACTTTTATGTAGATTAGGTTAAAATCTGAAGATGGCAGGACATGCAAAATATATGCCTTCTGAATCGCCATATAATTATGTAATCTTCAAAATTTTAATCAGAATGCGGGCAAAATGATGTTAAAATCTGATAATAATGTGACAATCGGCAATACTGTTCATTTATAACTTTGTTACAGTGTTGCCAATTGCATGAAATTAAATTATATGACGGCTAAGCCAAAATAATCAGATTTTGATGTAAATTATGTTTAAACCTGAAGATGGCGGTACAAGCAAAATCGCTTCTGATTCGTCATATAATTATGTTATAGTCAAATTTTTTATCAGAATGCTTACAAAATTATGTTAAAATCTGATAATTATGTGACAATCTGCAACACTGTAATATTTATAACTTTGTTACAGTGTTGCTAATTACATTAGATAAAATTATGTGATGGCTAAGCCAAAATAATCAGATTTTGATGTAAATTATGTTAAAACCTGAAGATGGCGGTACAAGCAAAATAGGTATATCGCTTCTGATTCGCCATATATATAATTATGTTATCTTCAATTTTTTATCAGAATGCTGGCGAAATGATGTTAAAATCTGATAATTATGTGACAATCGGCAACACTGATGCCGCTTAGGGGACATGACAGGGATGGTGGGATGTACCTGCGCATGCGCATATGTGTCTTGATTTATTTATTGTGTTTTTAAGGGGGTGGCATGCAAGAACGTTAAGGGTGGCTCAAATAAAATAAAACGAGTTTTAATTAAACACGAAGCTTAATTTTACTTTTTTAGACTCTAAGCCAAAGCCTGTATTAGAAAACACTTTGGAAATGATGATGCCTTTTGTACAGGGTGAGCTAATTGAATTTAAACTTTTCGCCATTTCGAATTTTGACATATGACACGTCACCACCAACCAAACTTTCGTGCGTTAAAGAGAAGGGATATGAGCAGAACATACCAAAAAAGTACCACAAAAATTCCAATAATATTTCGGCAATCTTAGAAGTCTTCATCAAAAGCGAAACTTTTGCGGGAAATTTCTTCTTCCGATAATTTAATATGACATTTAAGTCAAAATATGCAGAGGATCTTAAAACGTAAAATTTTCTTGGTGATTGGAGGCATGTGATGCTTATAGGTATTATTTTTCAATTTCAATTTATTCATGTTAAGATACAGAAAGTATTTACACAAGTCAATAAGGATAAAAATGGTCAAAATCTACATATATAACACTAATAGTAATCTTTAAACATACGCATTAAAAAGAAAACATTCTCCATAAGTGAGATACAAAAAAAAACTATACTTAATTTACATTTTATAATAAAAAACTTTCACAATTAAAATTTACATTGACACAATAAAAACATCAAAATTATCTAAGACATCATGACAAGTGAGCTTCCAGATATTCTTCATGGGTAGAGAAAGCACCAGCCAGGAGAATTTCTTTTACTTCAATTTTGAATTGAGACATGGGCAATTGTCTGATTGCTTGGGGCAATTTGTTAAAGAAGTGCACTGATAAGCATGAGGGTCCATCTATGCACCTTTCAAGTCGATGGAAGTTGTGAACAAGATCTACTCTATTTCTTGTATCAAAATTATGGATCTCAGCATGGGCACGAAATTTATGCAGATTAGATTTGACATAGATGAGATTCTCAAGTATAAATTGGGATGGAAGTGTAAGTATATAGAGTCTTACAAATGCCTGTCTGCAATCTGCTGTGTAAGGAATACCTGCGACAATGCGAATGGCTCTTCTCTGCAATCTAAAAATAACATTGGCACCTGCGCTATTGTCGCGAGTAATCGTGATGACAGTTCTTTTAATTTTTTCTTAATGCATCCACCGGTCTGTCATCATACGTTCGAATCGCGATGCCACGCCTTACTCAGCGTGCAGGGGTATAACTCCGATGGTAGTACGGGATTCTTTACGTAAGGTGAGAAGCGAAGATAAAGAAAGCACTTAAAAAAACAGTAAAGTATATTAGATAAACTAAATGAGAAAAGATTAACAATGTGTATTGGTCAAAGACCCAACGATAGAGTTTTAACAGCGTTTACTGGTCAGAAACTTAATGAGACTAGCCTATACCCAATTATTAAGGTGCGCATGCTTTCTCGACTTGAGGTATGTTTTATGAATTGTTTATAGGTCTTTTTGGTCACTGCTTTGTAAATATAGTTTATCTTATGTTGTGTTGTGTTTTATTTAATGTTAAGGTATCTAAGAGCACTTGGACACTACACTTTGAACTACTTGACAGACTACTTAGACACTTCACTCGAAGAACTTTGACAGACTCGACTTTTCTACTGTGGTTAATGAAACCCCTAGCCTTAGCAGTCGATGTGGCTAACCAAGAACTAGGTTTGGGGTAGGAAAAGGATTATAACTTTGGCAATCATGTGACTAACCAAAGAGCGGATTGAACCAAAAGCAGTCATGTGACTAACCCTGGAGCTGGTTTAGGTGAGACCAAAAGTCTGACGAACTGAAGGTTTGCCAGTGTATTTATATTAGAGAAATTGCTGATCATTGCATGCTTAAGGTTCATAATCGCTCCCGTTGACTGCTCGCGTTGTTTATAGTTTGCTTTTAATGTTTATTAAATAATTCCCAAGTTCAAGTTCAAACTTGGGACAGGGTGATAATTAGTTAATAGCTTTATGAATTATTATATTTGATACTATGACCCCAAGCAATAATCGAGTAGTTTATGTGAGAGTGGCAGAGAGCAAAATAAGCCTGTTTCAATACTGATTGTGAAACACATGATGCCAGTCCACGGAGCAGGAAGATATTTGAGCACAACTTCCTTTGCTCATCCCACAAAAGTCCAGGATCAAGCAGAACACCGAGAAATCTAACACTTGTAGGGTTATCTCTTTCATCAGGAATCCCTCTAGTAGAAAAAATCAATGATTGAGCTTTGTTGCATTGAGGAATAATCGATTTGAGAGAAACCAATGCTCCGCCCTCGACAGTGAATCCCACGAAGCTCCCATGGCTGTTGCAAGATCTTTGTTGCAGTTAGACATTGTTGTGTCATCAACAAAGAGAGTGAAGTGCACTGATGGACATGTCAGCGGCAAGTCGTTAATGTATATTAAAAATCATAGAGGGCCCATGACAGAACCCTGAAGAACACCAATACGCAAACACCCTCTCTCTGATTCCACCTGTCCCATTCGCACTTTCTGATAGCGGTTGGAAAGGTAGTTCTTTATCAATGCAATGCTTAAATCTGACATGTTGTACTTGCTTAGTTTAGCGATGAGGATTTCGTGGGACACACAGTCAAACGCTTTGCTCAGGTCACAGAAGTTTGATGACACATAGCTACCCCGCTCAAACGCACTCCGGATATATGGCACGAGATCAAGAATACCCTCAGTAGTACTCAAACCCCTCCGAAAACCAGACTGAGAACTTGAAAACAGCTTGTTTGATTCAAAGAAATTGAAAATTCTTTGGGCCAGGCACCTTTCGAAAACCTTTGAGAAAATAGGCAACCGGGAAATAAGTCTGTAATTTGATACCTCGTCCCAGATAAACCCACACCAGATGCAAAAGATCGGCAAATTCCTCGTCGGCCAACTTTAACCTTGACGTGGCGATTATACGCGGCCTGCACCAAATAATATGGGTATGATTATAAAATTGTTCTTCAAAATTAAAATAGTTGGTCTGCACCAATGAAATCAAAACGTGTTTTATTGTGGACTGGTTCAGGAAAAATAAAAATTTGCAATAGCCATTCACTTTCTTTTTTCCCAACAGGCGGTTATGGAAATCTTGTGTTATTATGGCTGCTCTGACTTTTTTACAGAAATTCCTTTAATACGCTTTAATGTATGCCGATTTAAGGTTATTTAAACATTGAAAATGCTTCTGTTATCCTAATATAGGGCCTCAAATTGTGAAAAAGTACATGCTACATTTGCCACATGATGTCATACGCGTTAGAGATCGTGTTAGTTTGTTTATTTAAACTTAAATTTTATCATAAGGTATCGGAATCGGTTCAAATGACTAAAATAAAATGGAACTAACTGAAACTAACCGAAAGTTGATTAAACGACTAGCCAAAAGTGACCAAAAGCACGAACTAACCAAAAACATTAAATTTCATTAAATCATATCGGAAACGATTGAAACGTCTAATATACATTGCAAAAAGTAACCGAAAGTTGATTGAATAACTAACCAAAACTAACCAAAAGCAAATAAAAGCACCAAAACGGGCTAAAATGTATTGGAACAGGTTCAAAATATTAAAGTAAGTTAAAACTAACCCAAATTAACCGAATATTGGCGACTAACCTAAACTAACCAAAAACATTCAAATTGGTTATAACGTATCGAAACTGGTTCAAACGACTAAAGAATTTAAAACTAATTGAAATCAGGCGAAAATTGATTGAACGACTAACCAAAAGTATCCAAAAGCACCAAAAAGGGCTAAAACGTATACTGATTATAATGCATCGCAACCGGTTCAAATGACGAAAATAAATTGGAACTAACTGAAAGTATCCGTAAGTTAATTGAATGACTAACCAAAACTAACCAAAGAAACTAAAATTGGAAATAACGTACGGAGCCGGTTCAAATGATTAAAGTAAATTAAATCTAACTGAAATTAACCGAATCTTGGTTAAACGACTAATCAAAACTAACCAAAAGTAACTAAAAGCACCAGAAAAGGCAAATTTTTAGTTAGTTTTAATTTATTCTAGCCATTTGTACCAGCTCCGATACGTTATACCCAATTTTAGTGTTTTTGGTTAGTCTCCAAAATTCGATTAATTTGTATTAGTTTTATCTTACTTCCATAGTTTTAATCTATTTCGAAACGTTTTAGCCCGTTTCGGTGCTTTTAGTTACTTTTTGGTAGTTTTTGTTAGTCATTCAATCAACGTTCGGATACTTTCAGCCAGTTCTAATTTTCTTTTGGTCAATTGAACAGGTCCCGATGCGTTATAACCAATTTTAAACGTTTTTAGTTAATTTTAGTTAGTCGTCAAAATTCGGTTAATTTGGGTTAGTTACTTATTTTAATACCTTTAATCAGTTCCGATACGTTTTAGCCCTTTTTGGTGTTTATGCTTGCTTTTGATTAGTTTTGGGTAGTCATTCAATCAGTTTTCGGATAGTTTAAGTTAATTTTAATTTATTTCAGTCATTCGAACCGGATCCGATACATCATAACTAATTTTAATATTTTGATTAATTTTAGTTAGTCGCCAAAATTCGGTTAATTAAAGTTAGTTTCAACTTACCTTAATATTTTTATTTGTAATATGTTCCGATATGTTTTAGCCCATTCTGGTGCTTTTGGTTAGTCTTGGTTAGTCGTTCAATCAGCTGTCAATTAATTTCAGTTAGTTTTAATTTATTTTAATCATTTTAACCAGTTCCGATACGTTATAAACAATTTTAGTGGTTTCGGTTATTTTTGGTTAGTCACCAAAATTCGGTTAATCTGGATTAGTTTTAATATTTTTAATCTATTTCGATACGGTTTAGCCCGATTTGATGCTTTTACTTTCGTTTGGTTAGTTTTGGTTAGTCAACTTTAGGTAAAATTCAGTTAGTTCCAATTTTTTTCAGTTATATTAACCGGTACCGAGACGTTATAAGCATTTTTAATGTTTTTGGTTAAATTTGGTTAGTCATCAAAATCGGTTAATTTGGATTAGTTTGAACTTACTTCAATATTTTAAATCTATTTCGATGCGTTTTAGCCCGTTTTGGTGCTTTTGGTATCTTTTGGTTAGTCGTTCAATCAACTTTCGGTAAAGTTCAGTTAGTTTTGATATATTTTAGTCATTTGAACCGGTTTCGGTACGTTATAAGCAATTTTAATGTGATTGGTTAGTCGCGAAAATTAAGTGAATTTAGGTTAGTTTTAACTTAACATTATTTGTAGTATATTCTGATAAGTTTTAGCCCGTCTTGGTGCTAAACCTTTGGTTAGTTTTGGTTAGTCATTCAATCAACTTTCGGTTACTTTCAGCTAGGGCCAAATTATTTTAGTCACTTGAACCCGTTCCGATACGTTATAATCAAATTTAATCTTTGTGGTTTGTTTTCGTTAGTCGCCAAAATTCGCTTCGTTTTGGTTAGTTTTAACTTACTTTAATTTTTATAAACTGTTCCGATAGGTTTTAGCCCGTTTTGGCGCTTATGGTGAGTTTTGGTTAGTGGTCCAATCAACTTTCGGTTAGTTTCAGTTAGTTCCAATTTATTTTAGTTATCTAAACCGGTTCCGACACGTTATAATCAAATTTAATGTTTTCGGTTAGTTTTGATAGTCGCCAAAATTGGGTTCGTTTTGATTAGTTTTATCTTACTTTAATTTTTGTAATCTGTTCCGATACGTTTTAGCTCGTTTTGGTGCATTTGGTTAGTCGTTCAATAAACTTTCGGTTATTTTCAGTTAGTCCCAATTTATTTTAGCCATTTGAACCGATTCCTATACGTTTCAATCAAATTTAGGTTTAAATAAACAAACTAACACGATCTCTCACGCGTATGACGTCATGAATGTGGCAAATGTAGCATGTACTTTTTCACGATTTTAGGCCCTATACTAGGAAAACAGAAACATTTTTAATATTAAAATGCATTTTCAGATTGTCAGACATGCAGAATTGATTGGTTAAAACAAAAGTTCCGATATCACAATAATAAAAAAATTTCCCGTATGTGGCCAGTATTCTGGCGGACACTGTATAACATCAGTTGGATTTAAAAAAGATTTAACTATAACCTTGTATCTGCCAGTTTTCAGATTTAATTGAATTTCGTGCTCATTCGATTTTAAAATATGCAATAATTTTGGAAGTAAGTGTGCTGGAATGTGCATTAAACAATATTTTTTATGCATACCTTTCAAAATCGTGGGGTAATTTAAATAATGATTTATCGCCACTACTTCTAGTAGAACAATTCAAATAAATGCACTTATAACCAGGCATTTTTAACAAAAATAAAATAAAGATTAATTATTTTTCGTAACGCTCTCGGACTAAACCAAAAGACTCGCGTGGCTCGCGTTTAGAATCACACTAGAGCTTGCCCTGACTATTTCTCGGGATGGCTGGCCATCCCAAGGAGGCGGAGCTTTAAACGAATTCTTGTTTCATGCGTTAGGCGGGAGGTTTCGCATCTGGTGTGGATTTATCTGGGACCTCGTCTTCATCACCCTTTTTAAATATTGGGATGACAGTGGCTGTTTTTAGTACATTTCGAAAACTTTCTCAGCTATACAGGTATTAATCAGTTTTGTAAGAGGCGATATTATAAGATTTTTATACCTTTAATTAAGCTCACTGTGAAATTAAATGGGTCTTTGCTCTTTTTATTGGATAGTGAGTCAATAATATCTCTTATCTCATTAAAAGTGACTGGCTAGAAGTCAAAGCTCACTTCAGCAAAGGCAGGAACACTTTCAAGTGGGTCGATTGGGGGTACAGGAGTGTTATTAAGCATATTGGAAACCATGTTCAGAAAGTAAGAGTTGAATTGCTCAGAGGTAATATTTGGTTGAGTTCTTATTTTAGTTGTACCTTTAAATTCATTAATAATATTCCACATAGTTTTAATTGGATTAGGAGAGTTTAATATGAGATGGTCGTTTGAGGCTTGCTTTGTTGCTTTTATTGCTGCTCGATACTCTTTTTTTAAGTTGGTTAATGTGATTTCTGAGATAATTAAATTCATGTTGCCTACCTAGTTCAAGAAAAAAGTGTAGATTGTCACGCATTTCTCTCAAATTGTCATTGAACCAAGTCACTGCACCAGCTTGACTCCTCCTCCTAGTGTAGGATTTTTCAGGGAATGAGGTTTTGAAATGATCTGAAATGAGATTAACAAAGTGGGAAAACCTTTCATTGGCACTGCAATTAGGGCTGCATACAACAAGTTGCGACCTCTCTCAGTGATTGGTCTGAATACACACCTCTGTACCGTCACTGAAGCCTGCTCCACCTCTGCAGTGTATTCTAGAAATATACCCATGTGATCATATATGCCAGATTTGAAACTTTCCCAATCTCTTTAAAAATTATATTTTTGCTTGTTAAGATGGCTGAGCCTCCCCCCCTACAGTTTGTTCGACAAAAGGCTGATGCTGGAAAGAGATTTGAAATTCTTAATGATTTGAACTCATGAGTAGACAGCCAATGTTCAGCCAGACATTAATTCATTAATTTTATTTTTTATAGATAAAACATTGATAAATAGTACCTTAAAACTATTACCTAACCTTTCTTGATCTGAGTCTGTTTCTCTCGGGATGGCTGGTATTTGGTATGTCCTACATTGAGGTTCTGTAGGTTCAAAAAATGGTTAACCATGGTTCCCGTGGGCCAAAAGTCACCATCCTATTGCCTGGAACACCCACTTTAAAGGAGCTCTTTATGTTGTCCTTTTTGGTTTTCATTTTATAACATTTTACTCCTTCATCAACATTTTTATTGCTTAAGAATAATAGAATGTCTTCTTCCTTGGTTTCTGGCTGTAGGTTTGATACAGAAATCCATTTTGTTACCTGGATAGATGCTGCTTTTAGTACAGACTCTCCAGCATTTGAGCCACGAATAGGATTGGGCCTTGTACTTATTTTGTTTCGGTTCTTCTTGGACGTCACTACCTGCCACTCATTAAGGGTCGATTTGACATCGTCTCTCGGTTCATCTCTTTTGCTTTTGTTGGCGTGATCTTCCCTAAAAACGCTTACGCAAGTTACAAAATCCTCAAATCTGGCTTCCGTTTCAGGTTTGGAGACGGAGGCGGACTTCTTGGAAGTCGAAGCTGCGTGGATATCGATAATCGGCACAGCACTAGTACCAATATCGGAACCATCGCCACTCACTTTTATTTTTGCGGAATTGGTTATTGTTATTCCTAACCTCAATTCTTCACTTCCGTTTCGTCTTCGGTCGAGAGTGCACGTGTCGGGTATCGGCCATTTTGTTCCAGCTGCATATACATATATGTTAGTTTTGGGAATTCATGGTGAACGTTCAGGGACCGGGTACTTTTCTCCCCGAATAAAATACGGACGTCCAGCCGGGGGTTTGAGCCCCGTGCATGCTAGAGATTTTTTATGTTTGTGAACGTCCAGCCGGTGGTCTTCGAACCTTAAAACAAGCCGTGCATGTATATGTCTGAGCCCCCAGGAGTACATACTCGACATACTGAGGGCTCTAAAAATAGTATCTCTATCCATCAAGGTGTAACCAATGTAGAAGGGTCGCTCTACCTCTTGCTAAGCCTGGATAGGGGTCGTTACTGGCTGAATTTTCTCACGAAAAAGGTCATCAGAGAGTTTACTACTACTACTATTACTAACCTCAATTCTGGTTGTTTTTATTTTGGCTTCTTGATATTCAGTAGCATTAACTTCAAAATTAGTGATTTCCTCCTCCAAAAACTATACTTTTTCGTGTAAAAGATCAATTACTTCATGCATTTGTATAACTAAGTTGTTTAATACTCCATTATGTTTCGTGAGGTTGTTTATTACGTCGTCACTTGACAGATGACAGATCGTGTGTACCGACAATGAGTTGCAATCCATGCAGTTTACCTCATTTATTCCGACAATTTGAAATCCTGGTACCTTTATTGTGCACTGTGTGGAAACACTTGTTGCACTTTGTACATTTTAATAAGCCTCTTACTTTTTTCGAACAAATGTCGCACTTTTTCGACTTTTTCGCGGAGTCCGAATCTTGCAAGGTATCATCGTCCGCTATGTTGTATTGTATTGCTTGAAATATCATTTAAAATGATTTGAAGATGGGAAAATGGGCCCTAATGGGAGGGTCTGGAGATTTTTCAAGCGATATATAATGATTTCTGCCGATTTTATCGGAGGTTTTGAGGTAAAATGAAAATGTTAGTTTAAACATGAAAGTACAGAACATAAAAACACTTCATACCATTATCTGGCATTGTTGAAGTTTTCACTTCTGGAGTCGGAGTTGATCAAAATGGAATAATTGATTGAAATTCGATTTAAATGGATCGTAATTTCGTGTTATAATACATTCTCTCAGATTTACTTTAAGTTTTCTCTATACATCTCGAGCATAAAAGGTAAGTATAAAACAGTGCCCCGCGGCATCTTCGTATATATACAAAGATGGACTTCGGAAGACATTCCTCGGTATACGTACGCCTGGATCGGTCAGTTATGCGGTAATTTATTAAAAGACACAGACTCGCGTTTCTCACATGAATAACCATCGGAAATATCAAAGAATTTTTTATTTTTCGAATATTCCTCGATCCCGCGTTCGTTTATTTTCCATCGCAGGTCATTAGCTGGTTGCTTATGATGATATATGAATATGGCCGTTCGGTTTGGTTTGTTTTATATTATGCGGTTAGAGATTATGGTAATGGGAAAGTTGCACGGTATTCTACGTAAACTGTTCTACAATTGAAATGCTTTGCATATCAGAGGCACGAAATTTTTACGAAGACTAATTCAACTATTGGCTATCGCTTTGTAAGAGCTCTTTGGATATTCCTTCGTTCTTCTTCCCTTCCGCCGATTGCACCGAAATTTTAAATCAAGATTAAGCTAATTTTGAGTTAAATACTTCGGTGCAATCGGCTATTATAGGTATTTTATAACGGCGGGCTATGATTCTATGATATCTATTTTCTTAGGTTGGCATAAATGAAAGAAGGCGGTAAAGTCCCATTTACATTACAGCACTTATCTATATACTGATCATCCCGCCAATGACATTTGCCATTGCCCTGCTTTATAAATGAAACTTATTGCAGTGCTAATAACTAAAGACGGCAAATTTAAGATAAATAAGATGAAATTTATTTATTATTCAATTTTCTGCCACTTACTACTAAATGACGTAATTTAGTAAAAAAAATTATGTGCCTTACCTTTATAAGCACACAACTGAAGGGAAACTTCCGAAAGGAATTGAGTTTTCATTTCTAAGCCTTTTTTCTCAACTTTTGGCCCCGGTTACGAGGCTTTTTTTTTCGTTTTTTAACTTTTTTCGCCGAAAACCGCGTTTCTCTTACTTTTTTTTATTTTTTTTTGTCTATTTCGTTTTATAATGCTCTTATTAACTTTCCGAACAATTTTTTCTATTTTTTTTCTTATTTGGTTTTATAATACTTTTATTAACTTTCCGAACAATCCTTTGTTTTTGTTTTTTTTATTATTATTTTTTTCTTATTTCGTCTTATAATACTTTTATTAACTCCGAACATTTTTTTACGTTTTTTTTCAATTTTTTCACAAATTTTTGTTTTTTTTTTGTCATACAGTATTTTTTTCTTCCCATTTTTGCCATCCCCGACCTCGTAGCTGAACTAATTCGCCCTTTTTTCGCCGAAAACCGCGTTTCTCTCTTTTTTTATTATTATTTTTTTTTCTTATTTCGTTTTTTTATTATTATTTTTTCCTTATTTCGTCTTATAACTCGTTTATTAACTTTCCGAACAAATTTTTACGTTTTTTTCAGTTTTTTCCCATTATTCGAAAATTTTTGAGTATTCGGGAAGGTGGGAGTGGAAGGTTTTCGTCCAGGATCCTCATTTTACTCCAGTTACATGTCCTGAAAATTTCACCCTCCAGCTATACTGGAACATGCTTAATTAAAGGGGCGTTTCACTTTGATAAGCGTTTCACTTTGATAAGCATTTTTTCTGACACGGCGACGTTTTTGTAAATACCGGCCACTTTCGAGTGACGTCATGGATCTAAATCTGAAATAATTTGCCAGATTGACAGAGTAAACACGGTAAATACCGGTTGACTGCTCGAAAACGGCTGATGACTCATGTCAACGACAACCAGATTCTTAAGGTTCGTTTACATGCATGAAATTGACCTCCTTGGTAAATGGTGGCATCACTGAGACATTTATATTTAAAATAATTCATAGACTGAATTTTTCTTGGATTGGCATACATGAAAGAAATCAGTTAAGTCCAATTTACACTACAGATTTGCCTATTAGTTCTTTTTTTATTGAGCATCTAGTCATTCAGAATTTTATTGTCCTCTGCTGTTTTCCTCAACTTTTAGCCTCGGTTACGACGCTTTTTTTTCGTTTTTTAACTTTTTTCGCCGAAACCTGCGTTTTTCTTACTTTTTTTTATTAATTTTTTGTCTATTTCGTTTTATAATGCTCTTATTAACTTTCCGAACAATTTTTTCAATTTTTTTTTTCTTATTTGGTTTTATAATACTTTTATTAACTTTCCGAACAATCCATTGTTTTTGTTTTTTTTATTATTTTTTTTTCTCATTTCGTCTTATTAACTTTCCGAAAATTTTTTTACGTTTTTTTCAATTTTTTCACATTTTTTGTAAAATTTTTGTTTTTTGTCATAAAGCATTTTTTTCTTTCCATTTTTGCCATCCCCGACCTGTAGCTGAACTAATTCGCTTACTGGCTACGTTTTTTAACTTTTTTCTCCGAAAACCGCGTTTCTCTCTTTTTTTATTATTATTTGTTTCTTATTTCGTTTTATAATACGTTTATTAACTCTCCGAACTTTTTTTTACGTTTTTTTTTAATTTTTTTCCCATTATTCGACAATTTTTGAGTATTCGGGGAGGTGGGATTGGGAGGTTTTCGTCCAGGATCCTCATTTTACTCCAGTTACATGTCCTGAAAATTTCACTCTCTAGCTATACTGGAACATGCTTAATTAAAGGAGCGTTTCACTTTGATAAGCATTTTTTCTGCGACGTTTTTGAAAATACCGGCCACTTTCGAGTGACGTCATGGATCTAAATGTGAAATAATTTGACAGATTGACAGAAACGAATTTGGTAAACACGGTAAATACCGGTTGACTGCTCGAAAACGGCTCATGACTCATGTCTTTGTTTATATTTTCTTATAAAGACAATGCTCTTGTCAACGACAACCAGATTTTTAAGGTTCGTTTACATGCATGAAATTGACCTCCTTAGTAAATGGTGGCATCACTGAGACATTTATATTTAATTCATAGATTGAATTTTTTTTGGATTGGCATACATGAAAGAAATAAGTTAAGTCCAATTTACACTACAGATTTGCCTATTAGTTCTTTTTTTATTGAGCATCTAGTCATTCAGAATTTTATTGTCCTCTGCTAAGTAAATTGACCTTAATAACGACTGAAAATAAGTTAAATAAAATTAATCAATTTGTTTTTAACAATTTTGCAATTATAGTTGGCAGGAATCATAATCTTACACACACCGCATGACAATAGTGACACTGACTTATGGACATGAGTCAATGTCATCATTGTCATCTGGAAACCAAACGTGAAGGATATTTGCTTGAGGATGCTTTACTAACCACATATTTCTTTTCACCATATACCAAACCATGGCGTCATCCTAAACCAACCCAACTAACTAACTGTTTATAGTGGTTATGTAGTTTGGTTTAATTTAATCGTCAAGAAAAAGAGAGAGAGCGCTACAAATTTCTTCGGATTGAATATAGTTCGTTCTACGTCTCTACCCCAACCATAAAGTAAACTATGACGTCATGAACCTAACTAACCAAAGCGCTGAGGTAAGCTCGAATAATATCCTTAAAGGCGTGTCAAGAAGATCGACGCATAATGACACAAGACGTTGCACGGGCCACATCAAAGTTATTCAGAGTTGCGCGCGCATCACATTGTTGATTGGCACATGAATTCAGATTTGAATTTTTCACTTCACGCATGGCCCGTTGCTTGCTCCGGAGCGTAACCAGTCAAAACTAACCCAAATTTAAAAAAAGAAGCAAACATAACTTTGGAAAAAATAAGAAAACATCGACGGGAATCGAATTCGGGCCTCCATATCCGAAACTAGGCATCCTACCATTGAGCTACGAGAGCACTAGAAAACAATTGCCTGGACCATAAAGATATGGTGTTTGAATATGATGCGCGCGCAACTCGTATCAGCTTGATATAGTCCGAGAATCGTCTACTCATAATAACCATGGTCAGATCTCGTTTGATAAATTGATCACGCGGTTTGGATTATATAATTGTTATCAAATATTAAATTACGTCATTAAAATTAGTCAAAAATTATGTTAGAAATTACTAAATTGCTCGCACACGATCGAAAATATTTGGATGTCGAGTAATTTCTCTTCAATAAGGAAATTTCTTTACAGTTGGGAGCATTGGTTATTTGTCAAAAGTCAAATGTCGACGTAGGGCTGGAGTGTCTAAGTGTTCGGTAGAGTACTATTTTCATTGTTTAAGGGCACGTCTAGAAAATTTTACGCTAAACATTTTGACCCAACGTTTAACCAGGTTAATTAACAGAAAGTATTAATATCTTGCAAAAAGGCATCTTATAGCTTGCATCTGACACCCAATGATATCTGTAATTTCTGAAGATTTTCCAAAATTATCTGAAATGTGCAAACATTTTTAGTCCCTGAATTGAATAAAATTACCCTAGAATAAAAAATTGTTCTAAGGTTTGCAACACTGCTTATTTGTCAAATGTCACATGTTGGGGTTGGTTATATATTCATCCTCCACTAGATGGCGGGGATTTTCTGTTAATAAAATAAATGGAAATCAAGGATCATATTTTTATAATTTAATATTTATGTTTCAAAAATCTTTCGATATAATCTAAATCCTCTCAATCTCCCTCGTTAGTGAATTTGGAATGATATATTTGTATAGGTACACGGCGTTTTTTCAAAGTTGGCACGGCAATATATTTTGCCAATATTGGCAACACTGATTTTGTTAGAGCTGTTTTTAGTCCACTAAGTGATGTATGATACTCTCAATATTCTCATTCATGACTCTGTATAAAATTAACGTATTTTCGCAAAATATTATCAACCCGCAATAATTCCGAATTCGTCGCCGTATATCAGCCACTTACGACCGGACGTTATCTTTTGGCAGGTGTGAAAGTTGTTCCGATACTCAATCCGTTCCGAAAATACGGACGTCCCTCGGGACGCCGGATCGGACACTTTGAAATATGGACACTCTGAACGGCTACTCATTATTTTTCGACAATTTAGACTGGAGGCAATAAGACGGTCCTTATTCCTTATTTCGGGTAATAAATCGAGATTTGTGGAGATTCGGGGTGTTATGCAAATGATTTATTGGAATGTAAATTCGGCGTATTTCAAAAAATTGGGAGGGATCTTTTCACGTGTTTACGATTAATTTTTCAGCTTGGACTTTTCTGCAAATTCTAAGGGGTGTTTTAATTCATTAAAACGGTGGTAACACTGATGGAAAATTAAAAAATGGGCGGCTAAATCACACTCTATATTCCACGTTATCTTACTGTTGACTGGGTTTGAATGCAATGTACGATATTGCTGGGTTCAGTCATTACCTCCTACAGAAAGGCCTACTGGCTAATATTAAAATTGCAGTGACGTCATAACATCTAGTCAAATGCTTTTGCCATGAGAGGCCAGTAAAAGGATTGATTATTTTATCGCGCGTACTTCCGTATTTAGCGTTGATATATATACGCTGGACGACTGGAATTTCGAATCTCACCTCGCCGTCTTCGATGTATTGTGGTGTATCAAACGTTTAGTTTGAGAATTTGACGATAATGGCTGTCGTAATTAGTGCCATATTCATGCATTTTTCTGAAATTGAAACTATTTATGTGCTTTTAAGTGCGTGAAACTTGTACCTAATATTTCGTTGTATATTTAGGTATACAATTTATATTGTTAGGCGTATTTTTAAATACGTAAAACTATATATTTCGAACTTAAAGACCTGTTGCTTTGGTGCAATACTTGAATGTGCGCCACACGGCCAGCTTATTTACAACCAATACTCACTTGTTGTTACAGCACAGTTTTATAAGTTTTTGTTCGTGTTTAATTGTGTGTTTTCTCTCGATTTCGGTTAGTTTTTTGGTGATATTATGACACCTTTGCATCTATAATGACATTTTACCACCTGCCTATTTTGATAAATTGGATATTCAAAGGTTCCTGCTTTAAAATATCATTTTTCTTTAAACAAAACTCTTGTTTTAACCGGAAGCCCTTAAATATTATTTATGTATGCAGAAAAAGTAAGTAAACTGGAATTTAATTTTTGATTTAAAAAAAATGTAAAAAAACATTATCAGTCATAATAGTCGCGCCCAATTACGTTTCGAACTACATAAAAAAAAATTACCAAAAAAGCAAGTTTTTATTAAAAGTTTTCGATAGTTTTGCATCTAAAATGTCTAGTTAACTGTGAAATTTTAAAAAATGCACTTTTAAATATACGCCTGTAAATAACGTTTGCCTAGATGTGATGACGTCACGCGTAAGCCGTCAGGCCTTTCTGTAGGAGGTAATGGTTCAGTACGAGAATGTAATCATTTATTTATTTTTTTTTTAACTTCAGCATGCGTTGGGTTAGTTTTTGTTGGTTTTGTCTTTGCTCGGGTGTGAAATGACCTGAATAATTCGGTAGTGACACTTTAATGAAGAATATTCCAGTATAGCCAGAGGACTGAAATTTTCTGGACATGTAGCCGGGGTAAAATGAGGATGCTGGACGAAAACTGGACCTCTCACTCCTTCGGCCACCAGGAGAGGTGGGAGAAGGAAAATCTAAAATAATTGATTTCGGGGGAATGGGAAGAGCTACGGGGTCGAAATTATTATGGTATAGGTGCGCCTCATGGGGCCTACCTTTGACCTTATGGGGGGACCGGGGCTCTCATTTAAAGGACGATTTTGAAGAAAAAAAAAACGTTTTTGTATAACCTTGTATTATATTTTTTGAAATTGTTTTGTGTTTGGAATGCATTTAAACATAATTGGTCTTAATTTCATTAGAAATCTACACCAACGGCTAACGCCATAAATATACCAAGCGAACCTCTTTTTGACACATGATTTTCCAAAATTCGCCTAATATGACGTCATCATCAATAGAGAGTCTATATAAAAAAGGCTTATATAAGAAGATCTTAACAACCCTCTCAGTGCTACTCTAACTGCTTCAATACGTAAACGAGCATCCAATTAAATTGACAACTAGAAATGACGGTCCCTCGTACGATTTTCTAGTCGGTTGGAACAAAGCTATAGATATGTATAAATTTACATATTTTAATCTAAACGTCATGTCAAAATATTGGAAAACACTCGCGTCTAGGAACAGGGCTAAATTTCTGATGCGCAACCGTGCATGCGCAATGGCGAAACAAGAATAATAAGTATTTTTATGGTTTTGCGTGGCCTTCCGCTCGCTTCGCTCGCTAGCGCAATCAACAAGAACTGACCAACACTAACCCATGGCTAACCCAAACTAACTCAAAATTAAGAAAAAAAAGTACATTAATAAAAAATAAACATAACCTTAAAAAAAGCTAAACAAATAATCTGTCTCGACCGACGGGAATCGAACCTGCAGCGCAGAACTGACAGGCAAAACCTCTACCTACTACACCACCGAGGCGTTGAAGGAATTTCGCTAGAACGTAAAGACATGGATAATTCAGATACATTCGGCCAAATTACGCATGCACGGTTTCGCATCGAACATTTAGCCCTATCCCTAGACGCTTGTTTGGAAAACATATTTCTTCAAATTTCCCATAATGCATTAAAAGCAAAGCTATCTATTCAAATTCGTAAAAATGCCGAATCATCGAAAATTTGAGATTTTTTTGCGATTTTTTGCATGTTTACCTTTAACATCGATTTTCTCGCTTTTCCCTATCTCGTATGGACAATTGCTATGGAACTTTTTTATAGCAGATATAGCCAAGTTTACGAATCTGGTATTATTTTTATGAAAATAGCTATGCATTGGTAGGTACGTACGATTAAAATAGATATTTCATACTGAAAATCAAAAAAATCATCCATTCGGCATTTACAATAGGATCGATGCTTTTTGGTATCTTCTGCTCATATAACCCCTCTGTAACGTACGAAAGTTTGGATGCTGCAGGTTACTTGGTTTTCTAGTAATAAAATATTAAGTGATGACGTGTCGTGTCAAAACTTGAAATAACGGAAACTTTGAATTCAACTAGCTCACCCTATATAAAAGGAATCATCATTCCCAAAGTATCTTCTAATGCAGTTTTTAGCGTAGATTCTCGTCAAGTAATCGGCTTTTGCAATAGTTGAGGAAAAAAAGCTTAAAAAAATAAAACCTAAATCCGATTCCGATTCCTTGTAGTTGAAACTAGACCACTGAATAGTTCAGTGAACTAGACCAAAAGCTCTACTAGAAGTCACATTGGAAATGATGATGCCCTTTATACAGGGTGACCTAGTTGAATTTACATTTTTTGCCAGTTCGAGTTTTGACTGTTGTCACCACTTAATATTTTATTACTGGAAAATCGAATAATGGAGCCACATTGAAGAGCATTAATGAGCAGAGTATGCCAAAAAATCGCATTGATCTGATTGAAAATGCTGAAGGAATACGTCTCTAAAGATGTAGAAGTAGATTTATATATTTAATTGTCTGAAGTGTCATTGAAAATGGTTGAAACGGAGTGACCAGTGACAGTTGGTTAAAAGTTTTAAAGAACAACAAAGTGCAAATTTATGGTAATATACAAGCCTTTAATTATAAGACGTCGTGTTTTCTGGTATACTTTTCTACTAGAATACTGTCCAATCCAAAGAACATCGTAAAATCCACCGATTACATCGATTTTGAACTAAAACGAATCAATATTTACTATTTTCCCGCCATTCGCCGTAACCATATACGTATTTTATATGTATATGGCCGTAACTGACACTTGACACTTGTGCCTTTGAGGTTAACTTGATTACTCTTCCTCTTTTTCTCGGCCCGGTCTGCTGGCCTGACCCTTGGAGAGGGGCAGAGTTTTGTGTGGCTCCGGCGTTGCCGCCTTGCTTGGCTTTTCTTGCCGAACTGAGTAGGCAGAGGGGCCGAGTTGGTTGGCTGTGCCGATGTTGCGTTGGATTACGCTCTTGAGGGGTTTTTGCTTACGCTTTACGATCTTCGAATCAATATATTATTTGATAGGCCTGCTCTTTACAATAGTAATTAGTAAAGGTCGCACAGAGCGGAATTGCTCAATTTTTCTAGTCGCCGGGGACGTATCCCCGGCAACAGCCCTCCATTATGGGCGAACCAACTGATGACGAAGACACTATGTCAAATATATCGATGGAGTCCGTCTCCGACGATTCGCTCCGTAAAATACGTAGCAAATCTAAATCATTCGCAGAAGTCTGCGTCCAATGCCGCCTGGACTATGAAAGTATGAGAGATTACGCAAATCTCAGCAGTAATGACGCTACTAGACTGGCCTCTAAAGTTCGCCATCACTTCAGAGACTCCCATCCCTTCTTGAGGATCAAAAAACCCGCAGTATCTAGGATAGATACAGGCAAAAAGAAGGCCAGTCCGACTAGCCTACAGGGCTCTGACTCGACAAAAAAGCTGAAGGTCAACCAAGGTGACCGACAGCAACAACAAAAAACTAAAGACGACAATTCTTCCATGGAGACAGACAAATCGGCCAATATCCCTGCAACCAACCCCAAAATCATGGGCCCACCGCCAATTCCGATAACAACTTCTGCTACCCTAGTAAGCGAAAATACTAAAGACAGTTTTAAAACGCCCTTTAGGCACATTCCATTTAGGAAGAACTTCAAAATTATGCAACTCGATATGGGTCAACCCCCCGTGACCACATCAAACCAATATCAACCCCTCCAAGATATTGACACTGAGGAGGAAGACACAGTGAGTGTCGCGTCAACCACCGCCTCCACGGGTGTCAAACGCAAAATCTCTGCAAACAAACAGAACAAACCAACCCCTAAGCCAAAAATACTACCCCCGCCCCCGGTAGTCATCAAAGGCCGCCCTGCTGACCACAGGGAACTAAGAGACGACCTGAAAGCGCTGCGTATCACAAAATACCAGCTAAAATATACAAAGAACAGCGTTATAGTGTACTGCGAAAATGCTATAGACTCGCATACATTAAAACGGGCACTCGACCAGGAGCAAACGGAGTACCACTCCTACGCCGAGACAAGCGAAAAAACCAGAGCATTTGTACTGCGAGGACTTGATGGCAACATCAAGCCCCAAGAGATATCGGAGGCACTCAAAGACGAGTATAGCATTACAGCACGAAACATATTTGAGATGAAGAAAACACGACAACCGATGTACCTAGTAGTTTTAGGGACAGACTACACGGTCAGAAGACTAAACAATGAGCCAAGAACCCTTATGCATGTCCGTATATCATGGGAGGCAAGGCGATCCGGCAAACCCGTACTGCAATGCAAAAACTGCCAGCAGTACGGGCACGCCAAGACATACTGTAAACGTAAGATTGCATGCAGCAAGTGTTCGGGGCCCCATGACATCACGCAATGTACGAACGACCACCAAAAATGTGCAAACTGCGGCGGACCTCATCGATCTATCGATGAGGAATGCCCAGTGTATATTTACAAGCTAAACGTAATAGAAAACGCAACAACAAGAACTAAACAGGCTCCCAAGCAAACCTTCAAGCCCGCGCCTCCGCCAGCCAACCCGGCCTGGCGCGACAACACGACCAGAGTAACAGACGGCTCACGGAGCCAAGGGCTAAACAATGCCCAACGACCCGATGAGTTCCACAAACAATTCCCACCATTACGCAACCCCAACGCCCGGCTCACCAAGGAGAATCTAGCTAAACAAAATGTTACACAGGTTAGTGGTATTGCCCGTGGTAGCTCTGCTCACATAAATCACAATCAACATAATAATAATCAGCATGCAAACTTAACCAATACATTGTCTAATCTCAATGATGTAGTAGCTAGGATTAATAGCCTGGTAAATCTAGAGCAATTATTCCTAGCACTCGATCATTATTCGAACATGTTAGAAGCGTGTCGGGGCGACAAAGCTGAAATTGTACAGGCCTCGATTCGCTTCTTTTCGTTCGAATATTCCCAATTCGACATATAATGCTAAACGTCGCAAGTTGGAACTGTCACGGCATCAGGTCCAAAATGGGCGAATTTCATAATTTTATGCAAACTTCCAATTTTCAGATTGTTTTCCTCAACGAAACGAATCTATTTCCTAATTTTACGTTCAAGATTAGGAACTATAATATCGAGAGATTTGATAGGCCCGATCGAGCCGGAGGAGGCGTGGCATGCCTCATACACAAAACTCTGCGCTATCGCCGCGTATATAACGTGCACAGTGTGCACACCGCAATCGAAAACGTCAGTATTGAACTGGAGAGCGGACTGCGTGTATGTGGCTGCTACGCGCCCCCGGCTCTCCGCCTCACAGAAAACGACCTCCTTGTATTATTACCACAAAACAGAGTATCCCTGCTGATAGGGGACTTGAACGCCACGCACGCCGACTGGGGCGGCGTAACTAACAGCAGGGGTAGATTATTTAAGGGGATAATCGAAAATAATCTGGAAATGTCCTATCACAGAACTCCAAATCCTACATATCTTCGTAGTGACTCTTTCCTGGATGTTGCTATTACTCGGGGAGCGATAAGAACTACTCAACTGTCAGAAATCAATACCTTAAACTCGGATCATCTCCCGATCAAGATTAACCTGTATCATAGGGCCCCCATGACGAGTGACACCGTCGTATCCTACAGGAATGTTGATTGGAGGATGTTCCGAGCAAGGTTGAACGAGTTGACAGTCGTCCCGGAGCAAATAGAAACAATCCAGGAATTAGAGAATGAAGTAAACACACTTACTTCAAATATCCAGCGCATCCGTGATGCAATGTGCCCTAGGGTTACCATCCATCCTAGGACAGAATCACTCCCTGATCACATCCTTGAATTAATTTCACTTAGAAACCGTGTTCGACGCCGATGGCAGAGAAACCGGACACAAATGGGATCCGCTCGCATCAATGCGCTGACGGAGGAGATCAGGATTAAAATACGGGATCACCGTAGTCAAGCATGGCTTGACTACATTAACACAATAAACAGGGAAGACGGCTCGCTGATGTGGAAGTTGGCTAGAAAAGTCCGTGGAGGTAGTACGCCGATGCCCGTGATCAAACACCGTGGCGTAGACATGGTGAACGAACAGGGAAAAGCGGAGGCCTTCGCGGATTACTTGGAGGGCGTCTGCAGCGAGTCGCCTGACACTCTCCCTGAACAAACCCAATACAGTCAAGCTGTAAGAACCTTCCTGCAGCAAAAATATCCAATTCCTCCGTCAGTACTTGATAAGATGAGAGTCACTCCGGCGGAACTCCGCAAAGCTCTCTGCTGTTTGCCGATAAATAAAGCTCCCGGCCCGAATACCATACCGAACATAGTCCTGAAAAATCTACCTAAAAAGTCACTTATCCACCTATTGCACATACTTAATGCGGTAATCAGGCTACAACATTTCCCTACCCCCTGGAAAGCAGCGTGCGTTATCCATTTCCTGAAACCAGGAAAAGATCCTTCACTTACGGCATCATACCGACCGATATCTTTATTGAACACCCTCGGCAAGGTGGCTGAAAGGCTAATCTTGCCGAGGGCCAACGGAGTTGTCGAAAAACTCGACATCATACCCCCGGAGCAGTTCGGTTTTCGCGGCCGGCATGGCACTGTCATGCTTGCCGCGAAAATCGCATCTGACATCTACGATGCATTTAACAGCAGGCAATCAACTGTGGCCCTATTCCTGGATATTGAGAAGGCGTTCGACAGGGTATGGCACGAGGGATTGATATATGAGCTTCTAGCTAACCACGGCATACCGTTACATCTAGTCTCCCTTATTGGATCATACCTTGCCGAACGCACTTTCGTGACCAGAGTAGGAACACACACGTCTGCTAGCAGGAGACTGCTAGCAGGTGTGCCACAGGGCACTGTACTTTCGCCGCTGCTTTTCAACCTTTATATTGCAGACATCCCGTCACATCCCGAAACCCATACCGCCCTTTTTGCTGACGACACGGCAATTTATTCCTCGGATCCCATCGCCGAAGTGGCGAAGTCAAGGTTAGGTGATCATATGAATATGATCATACCATATTATCAAAGGTGGAAGATCTCCCTAAATGCCAGTAAAACTGAACTTGCTGTTATTACTCGCGAGATAAAAAATACTGATATTGCGCCTCTCGCAATAGGGAACACACAAATCTTTCCCAAACAAAAAATAAAATACCTAGGATTTACATTCGACAATAAGCTAAACTTTAGTAAACATATTGCAGCCATAATCTCAAAAAATGAAGGCATCAAAAAAGGTCTAAGCTTACTGGTGACCGGACGGTCATTTCTAAGCCCTACGAATAAAATTATTTTATATAAGTCAGCCATACGTCCTGCGCTACTATATGGTGCCCCGGTGTGGTGCTCGGTGGCCAGAACACACTTACGTAAACTTCAGATCCTGCAAAATAGATACCTGAGAGCGGCGTTCTCCCTTACTCTGCGTGATCGAGTCCGAACTGCGGACCTGCATGCATGGGCTAGAGTTGAATATGTCGAGGAATACATCGACAACCATGCATGCAGGTTCTACGAGCACCAGATTAAGGGATCGCCGCTAACAGCAAACATCGCTGACATGAGGTACGACCCCGAGTATCGCACCCCCCACGGCACTATATATAGATTAACGTCAATGTTCTATAAGCAGCAAATACCCCCTTAGCCTAAACACGTCATTTTTACATAAACATAACAACCCTTAACAACATCCTACTTTCTAATTTCTAACATTCTCCTAAATTCACAAGTATCAGGAGAGCAGGAGTGCATAGCCTTTGCGGGCAATGCATGAGCCTGCCTTCTGATTGGCTAGCCGACCATGTTCGGACATGGGGGCGGGGCCTGTTAAAGGTACTACGCCGCATATAAATATGCAGCAGCACCTAATATACCTTACTTGACTTCCAACCACCGAAGCATCCATGCTCCGTAGCCTGAACCGTCGGACTCGTCTGTTATGCCGTGATGT
The DNA here is from genome assembly GCA_016904865.1 of Pissodes strobi. Taxonomy (NCBI): domain Eukaryota; kingdom Metazoa; phylum Arthropoda; class Insecta; order Coleoptera; family Curculionidae; genus Pissodes; species Pissodes strobi. The sequence goes on from MU185552.1 coordinate 109,239, forward strand.
AATGATATAATACTGGAACTGACTTGTGAAGCACAAGCCATTATATCTTGTATATATTCTGTATATACATTGTATATAATTCTGTAAATAGATATATGTTGTACATAGTGTATTGTCCTTAGTATTATGAGCGCCTGCTCCAAATGAGCAGTTGAAGCAAGGTTTTTGCAAAGTTTTCCTTGCATAATCACCAGGCAGCAATATATCACACTTAATACTGTACTAACCAGCCTTCCAGCTTCGGTCAATCCAGTAATTGAGCGACATTGAAGGGTCTAACCCACGTAATGAGCACACCACCGGCACTACTACTGCCCTTAGATTAAGTAGGATTAGATCAACCCCCTATGGGTGCCATAATCGGTTGGCCATGGCGTTGGACGAACAACGCCTGGCATAAACAACTGATAACATTTGGTTATATATTACCTAAGGCATGCAAAGTTCTAAGATTTGTAGTTGTCAACTTATCAATATTCAAATAAATTATTAGTCAGTCATTGAAAATGGTTTGAAGCCGGAAAAATTGACTAGGATCAGAAAATGCGGCCATTTTTTTGGTGGTAAGAGGCAGTTCCATGTATATTTATTTGCATGAAATCTCATTTAAAAGGATTTGAAGATGGGAAAGTGGGCTAGGATCGCAGAATTTCGAACATTTTCAAACAAAAAGCTGATTTTATGGGAGATTTTCAAGTGAAATTTTATTTTAAACATCGAAGTTATGGCAATTTATTTGTAAAAATAAAACACAAAAAAATTACTTGTATTTCGTAATATTAATTCTACATTGCAAGCAAATCTTCAGCTGGTCGATCGTGAACTGCGAGAAATCGGTATTAAAATTAATGGGTTTTCAACAAAATAAGGTTGCTCGCGAGTACCTCTAGAATTCTTCAGTGTTCTTCGGCATGCCACG
>MU185553.1:0-33275 GCA_016904865.1 Pissodes strobi
TTGTAGACGAACCAACTCGAATCTCAGAGAGGGGCGAATTCGCCGCCCTCCTGGATCTTTTTCTGACCACCAATCCTGACCAGTACAAGGTTACAGTTGGTCCGCCATTAGGTACTTCCGACCACAAACTTATTACAACGGTTTGTGAATTGCCACTCATACAGAAGGATCCACCATTGCCTCGCAAAATCTGGCATTACAATTCTGCAAACTGGGACGATCTGAGGCAGTTTTACCTAGATTTTCCTTGGCTCGACGTCTGCTTTGCCACTGACGACCCGTCAGACTGCTGCGAAGAGATCATGCAAGTAATCTCCTCAGGAATGGAAGCATACATCCCAAATTCCATCAAGTTACCATCAAAAGGAAAGCCCTGGTTCGACAAAAGATGCGAAAGAGCTGTAGGAAGGAAACAGCAAGCCTATAAGTACTGGCAGCAAAATCAGACCGCTGAAAATCGCAATTATTTTATCGAAGCGAGAAACGAGTGCAAGCGTGTGATCGACGAAACTAAGGACAAACACAATCAAAGGATCAGGAATAAACTTTTGCAATGCCCCAGTGGCTCCAGGAATTTCTGGTCGGTAGCAAAGGCAGTAAGTAACAACTTTACAAAAACGTCTCTCCCACCTTTGACGGACGAACGTGGCATCACGGCGACTACAGCCAAGGAAAAAGCAAACATGCTCGCCAAAATGTTTTCATCGCACTCTACCTTAGACGTGCCCCAAAGCAAGACTCTCCCCACTATACCGAACATCAACACCACCATGGCAGAAGTCAAGTTTTCTCATCGTGATATTCGCAAAATCCTTAAAGAACTAGATACGCAAAAGGCATCAGGACCGGACGGAATACCTGCCATCGTGCTAAAGAACTGCGCCAACGAACTAACACCTGTTTTTTCCAGGCTTTTTTCTCTTTCTTACAGAAAAGGGATTTACCCATCCTCTTGGAAAGTCGCTCGAGTGCAACCTGTTCCAAAAAAAGGCAAGAAAACCACGCCCTCAAACTATCGCCCGATTGCCTTGCTTCCAATAATCTCCAAAGCCATGGAACGTGTAGTCAACCAGCAACTACTCAAGTACCTTGAGAGCAACAGAATAATCAGCGATAATCAATACGGCTTTCGCAAAGAGAGATCGACAGGAGATATATTGGCCTATGTTACTCATATATGGAGTAGGGTAATTGAAAACTACGGAGAGTCTCGAGCGATTGCGTTGGATATTTCAAAGGCATTCGACAGAGTTTGGCATGACGGACTGCTCAACAAACTGCCGTCCTTGGGACTGCCCGCCTCTCTCTGCAGCTGGCTGGCCAGTTTCCTTAAGAACCGATCCCTACATGTTGCAGTCGATGGACACATCTCGGACACATTCACCATCAACGCGGGCGTGCCTCAGAGCGCAATACTTTCACCAACTCTGTTCCTCATCTATATTAATGACCTGCTGATCGAAACGAATAATCCTGTTTACAGTTTTGCAGATGACAGTACCCTTGTCTCCCACTTTAGATCAGAAAAACCCTTACCAGCGACTGAGACTCATCACCGCAGACAGGAGCAGATTACAGCAATTAATCAAGACCTGGAGAAAGTTCAAACTTGGGGCGACCGAAATTTGGTCCAGTTCAATGCAGCAAAGACCCAAGCAGCAACGTTTACTAAGAGGGCCAATACAGCGGGCCCTGACATCATTATGGCAGGATCGACCATTCCTTCATCCTCGTCAATCGGGCTGCTGGGTGTCTCGGTCAACAGCAATATGTCATGGCATGACCATGTTGCTAACATCGCAAAATCAGCCTCCCAGAAGCTTGGTGCGCTATTTCGCAACAAAAAACTCTATACACCGCAGCAGTTGCTCTTGCTGTACAAAGCGCAAATAAGACCGTGCTTAGAATATTGCTCACATATCTGGGGTGCCGCACCAAAGCATACCCTAAAGCTGCTGGATTCCATTCAGAAGAGGGCTGTGCGTCTCGTCGGCGATCCGGAGTTGACCCGGAATCTGGATAGTCTGGAACATCGCAGACATGTGGCCGAGATGTCTCTGTTTTACAGATACTTTCACGGCAGATGTTCCCAGGATTTGGCCCGCATAATCCCGCCCCTGGCAACTCCTGTCAGGCAGTCCCGACAGACGGCAGGAGCGCACCAGTTCGTCGTACAACTAGAAACACCTAGAACATCGCTTTACCAGAACTCCTTTGTCTGGCGCACTGCATCACTGTGGAACTCACTTCCAGGACATCTGTTTCCCACTAATTACAACCTACAAATATTCAAGAACCGTGTCAATAAACATCTTCGCACACACACCGCTCGTCGAGCGCCATAGGATATACCTTTAGTGTGTGTGCCACTGCCATAAAAAAAAAAAAAAAAAAGTATTCATATTCAGTTCGCATTGTCTCTAGGAACTCTGGCGCCCAAAAAAAGCACTGCTAGAAAAAGAACGACGCTGTGCAGGACTGGTTCATTGCGGATCAGGACCGATTCAAAGCTCATAGGTTCTGTCACTGCGATATTAAAAAGAAGCCTAATCTTGAGAATCCTTAATTTACCATTATCAAAAACAATATTCATGATGCTACCCCTACCTAAAAAGATTGACTAAATATTTTTCAAACTTCAGGATTAATTTAATTCTTCAGTATATTAAAAAATCAACAGCTTAACTTTTAAATCAGATAACTATAAAAAGTTTAATAAAATCTTTATTTAAACCCTTGAATAATTTTATTTTAGTATATTAAAAGTCAATAGCTTAACCTTTTGAAAACCAGACATTTATCACATCAGGGCCGAGAATTTATGGATGGTCCAAATTCGAGATAGGGGACTAAGGATTATTACCCAAAACCTTTAAGAAGATATAGCCCAAGTGAACGAATCTTGACAGAAAACTTCACGATTTGGTTTAAATCTCTGACGACGGTCAGCAGTAACCAACACTTGGTGGAAATCTCTGAATACGTCCTATTCTGACCAAAATCTTTAAATGGCATAGCCACAAGGGTTAAACTTATGGATGGTATAAAGTTTGGTGTGGGTGCCAAGGATTAGTACCCGAACCCTTTAATATGATATAGCTCAAGTTAATGAATCTTGGCAAGTGACATATGGAGACCTGGGTTAAATCCCTGAAGATAGTCACCAATCATCGAAATCAGGCGTAAATCCATTAGGATATCCTACATTAACCGAGACCTTTAAAACGATATAGCCCAACGGTGACGTCAGGGCCGATAATTTATGGATCGTACAAAGTTCGGGGTGGAGGAACAGGTGCAGAGTGTCACGGCCTTCGCCGAAAACATTACGGATTTCCCGCGCCTTCGCCGGTGGGGGTGGAGGATCAACGTAGAAGCTATCTACGTCATATCTATACTTATGTATACTCTTTATTCTAACAATAAAGATCACCAATTTATACGTACAATTCTGACAAATTTTTTTACAAAATTTAAATTTATATATAACTATTTTATTCTTACCAATTTTTTCTCCATCTTTGCTTTGATATCCCTAGCTAATGTAAAGAAAGCATCTTCTACTCTGATACTAGCTTTTGCACTGGTTTCTATAAATTTAATACCATATTCAATGGCCAATTGTTCCCCTCTTTCTTTAGACACTTGTCTCTTTTCTTCAAGTTCACATTTATTACCTAAGAATTAAAAAATATCCATCCAATAAATTATTATACCTATAGAAGTTAAATAACTAGGTCCTAAAACGTTTTCAGATAAATAACTAACTATAACTTGGCAAAACATATATTTATTTCAGTTGGTTCATTTTAGATAAATTATCTACCAATAAATAAAACTATAACATTTGTTTTTTATTTGAAATGAGTGGGTTTCCTGTGAACTACTACATGGTTGAAATAATCTAAAATTGAACAGAAGCTAACCCAAATTAGCTAGTGATAAATAATCATATTTTAATCATATGGCCCTTCACATCAAAACTACACTGATATGGCATAAGGAGCAGCATGATTAGCCAAATGTTTTTGTGTCAACATATTAGGATCACTCAATAAAAATAACCAATCGATTAAATAATAGAGTACAATGAATAATAGAATATACGATGCATTTTTTTAAAGTTGGTTATACATGTTAGGCCCTATTATATTAGAAGTGAGAAGCTAAAATTTTACAGGTACATTTTGATGTTTTAAGATTATGTTAACTTGTTAATTACGCTAAAAAGCTCCATAAAGTACTAAGCAGTGCACAGATGAAGATAACTTACGTCGTTTTCTGAGGTTATTGATTTTCAAAAAAAAAAATGTTTTTTAGATGTTTTATGGAGCTTTTTTAAATAATTAACAAAATAACATAATTTTAAGACTTCAAAATTTACCTGTCAAGTTTTAGCTCTATACTAATAAAACAGGCCCTAACAAGAGGCTAAAATTTTAACACGAAAATCCTATGATCCCCATTAAAAAAAAGTTCCTATAAATATTTAGTACTAGATAATAACGAATGATATTACCTAATAACATTTTTTCTACATCAGCAGAGGCATTTTCTTCAATATTTCTGATCCAATTTTTAATGTTTTCAAAACTTTTTTCATTCGTTATATCATAAACTAACATAATACCCATAGCACCTCTGTAATATGCTGTAGTTATTGTTCTGAACCTTTCTTGACCCGCTGTGTCCCTATAAATAATAACTAATGTAGGCACGATTTAACCATAAATATAAAAAATATATAACCACAAATTATGGAATTATGAAACAAAATTGTTGCCAAATACAAACACTTTAAACGTGTTTTTCTTCAAACGTCAGTAAATCCGTCATTACTCGACTGTGTAGGCGGCCGTGAAGTTTCGTTTTCCCTCCGCCGGAGCTTTACTTTTCACTTTGACGCCAGCGGAGGTAAAAGTGTTGTCATAGCAACATAGATTCAAACAAACAACAAAATAAGCGTCAACAACTAAAGATTTATTAAACTAAAATTTGTATTTATCACTCAATTTGTGCACTGCATTCCTAAAATTCACTAATTTAGGAACAAATTGGTTATTATTTAATCGAACTTACTCAATAACTGCTTATCAATACGGAATTAAAACGCAATCGGCGACGCAATTTAAAAAAAAAATAATTATTATTGACAGTGTCCACTGACAGCTTTATGTTACATTACTATAGCAACAACCTGTGCCTATAGTCACTGACACCGGTCTAAGCCGCCTTACAAACCCATTTATCTTTAATAATAATTAGATATTATTACTATTAAAAAGAGATGTTTTTGCATTAATTTGTCGACATTTGAAGAAAAAACAGCATATTTTATTTGGAGGAAAAGTTACTTTTCATGGCTTGCTCTCTATTACCAGCCCCACTCCGTTCGGCTGTTAAACACAAGCGCGCCATGAAAAGTATCACTTTTCCTCCATATAAAATAATATACTATTTGTAAGACGGATTGTTACCTATTTCTCCATCCTAGTTTTATTGAAAAGTTCTTATACTTTCTCCCCTTTTTTAATTTAATTTACCAAAAACGAACTTAATAACGTACCCAGAGTATAGAGGTTCGAAGCATACTATTAATATTTATTCCCCAGTAATGGGTCTGCGCTAGGGTGCAAAATAAAAGATTCACAATTTCAACAAATAATGGGTTTATTTTAATATCCCTCTGACAAACTTAAAAGGAAAATCAAATTATGACGGAATATTCTTGGTAATCTCTGTCCACGGATTCACTAGCTTGGGGTTCCTACATGCTTTCTGAAGGGTGATGCCGGAGATGTCTGATACCCTGGAATCTGTTCTGTCATGTCACCGGAACATTCCCTGGTTATGTGGTCTACTGTGGCGCCAGGGACATCAAACATGAAAAACCAGTCCAAGCTAGTTAAAGAATGCACCAAGAATGTCAACTGTTCTATCTCGACTTGACGTCTATGTTACGCTGAAAAATCAGTTTATTAATCTGAGAAGAATTACTATATCCCTTCGCCAATTTGACCAGAACTTCTGTTCAAAATTTATTTTTCAACAGATACTTTAAAGCTAATAATGTACAAAATAAAAACTTAATTAATAATGAAAAACCAAATTGAAAGGTTATTAAATATATATTAACTAATGACTGATCTAAGAAAAATAAAGTGTGATAAAGATAATGATAAGGTTCGAAGATGTCTTTAGAAGGCAGCACTCTTTAAATATTGAATTTAAAAAGCAAATACGCATAGGTATAAAAAACAACATGGCGGCAAATGAGTTGGATCCAAAAGATATCTCTAAAACTTGTGCTAGTTGCGGCCGTTCAGTAATTGCAAATATTAAGTGCTCGGTTTGTAGTGCCGTATATCACGCTTCATGTGCTGTGAGAGGGAAGGGAATAAAAGTGACGGGGTATAACACCCTTATTTGTCCAGACTGCATTACCGATGATGGCAGTCAAAACCTTGACAATCTGAGGACCCATTGTGACATGCTTAGTGCCCTCGTGCTGGAAATTCAAGATAAAACCATTTTTTAATCGAGAACAAATATCTTATTGAAGAAAAAGTTCAGTTTTTGCAAAGAAAAATAGAAAAGTTAGAAAATGACCTTGATGTTTTCAGAACGAATAGTACGCGCATTGAAAACAAACAATCGGCCATGCCAATATCAGCTGACTCCCATTCCCATCCGCCTATTATAACCTCAGGCAACCCACAACACATCATCCAGAGAGTGGCTAATGTACTTTCCCGTGAAAATTCTTCACGTCCCTCTAACAAAAATCGAGGTCATGTAAACAACAATAAAATTGATAATAACAATCAACAACAGCAAAATCTAATTTTCACTAGGCAAAGCGTAAGCAATGACATTGAAAACGCAGTTGTGAGCTCTTTTCCTCTCAACAAACCCAAACAAAACGGCAGGGAGCGTGCTAGTACCGGGGTTGCGAATGATGGAGCACCAAATGGTTTTACTTGTGCTCCCAGAGAAATGTGACTCTATGTGGGCAAGGCAGCTCAGAGTGTAACGGTGTTGCAGGTGAGGGATTGGATCAGGAGGAAGGGGAATATTCCGGACTCCGTTTTTGAAGTCGAGGCCCTCGAAACTAAGGGCATCTCCAAAGCTTTTAAGGTTGGTGTGGACTTGCAACACTTTGATACTATAAACAGTTGTAACGTTTGGCCTTCTGGCATAGACTTTCGCAGATATAATTTTCGATCAGAACATTCGCTAATTTTCAAGAGAATGAAAATTTTCCAACTCTGACAGACCCTCAAATAAAGTCCTAGTTTATTATCAGAACGTTAGAGGTTTAAGGACTAAATTAACTGAGCTTTCCAACAGTGTAAGTGTATCTGATTATACAGTGTTTATGCTTACTGAGACCTGGTTAACGGATGATTTCTATGATGCGGAACTGATCTGTACTGGATATCAGATATTTCGGAATGATAGGGATCGGATTGCCTCGGGTCACTGATCACTTAAAGTTCTGTTTTAAGGGCATTCTAACGCCCTATCAACACTGTTTTCTTGAGGGTCGCTCTGTGATGACTAATCCATCCATGGAGGAGGTGTGCTTTGTGTCATTCTGGACTGTGTACTGGCGTCTACATGTAGACGATGGAAATAAGGCTTATAAGGAACTATGGGTCAGGGCCTCATTCCAGGACAAGATGGTTTTATTATGCGTAATTTATTTTCCACCGAACTCTGCTGTAGCAGACTCTCAGGCGCACTGTGACAACATTGAAACACTGAGCGGATCTGTATTCTAGTGATCTTTTTATGATAACAGGTGATTATAACCTTCCTAGTTTTAATATTTGCAATGATGTTGATAACAATACTTTTTTTAATCACTACCAATGAAAAGAACCAAATACTGTTTGATACTATATCATTGGTTGGTCTTCTGCAAGCCAACAGGAATGTACCTAATATTTTTAATGTCTTTTTAGATTTAGTTCTGTCAAATATATGTGTAAAATGTCCAAATTTTAGCTTTGTGCCATGTGATAAATATCACCCGGCTATGGAGTTGGAATGAACATTTGTTGGGCCACTGGGTGACTCTCTGTATGGGTGTTCTGAGTATGATTTTGGGAAATGTAACTTTCAGTTGTTCAGTGGCATGATTTTGAGCATTCATTGGGATCAGATCCTCTGTCACGATATAAACACGAATGTGACTATTTTCTATGACTATATTTCTAACATATTTGAACAGCACATTCCAAAGAAGTTTGTAAGGAGTAATTATAAGTTCCCTCCATCGTTTACTCCTGAGTTGAAGCAGCTTGTTATACAAAAAAAAAAAGATGCTCACAGATATTACATTGCCAATCAAACATGTGATAACTATGCTATTTTCAGTGAACTCAGAACTGAATGCAAATATTTGGCTAACCATTGCTATGCAGAATATATCGAGGGGGTAGAGGCAAGTAGCATCGCTGACCCCAAGTATTTCTGGGGGCTTATAAAGAATAAAAATGGGTGCAGTGGTATACCGAAAAATGTAAACCTTGGTGACACCGTCAGCTCATCTAACCAAGAAAGGGCTGATTTGTTCGCAAATTATTTTGCTTCAGTATATGAGCAACAGGGTAATGACTCTCCACCTGTGGATATTTGTGTTCAGGGATCGACTGACCTGGGGTCGGTGAGTCTCAGGATTTCGGATGTTGTGAAGAAGCTTGAAGGCCTGGATCTCCGAAAGGGGCGAGGATCAGACGGCATTCCACCTGCGGTGGTGTGTTTTCTCTCTGGCGAGACCCTTGTGGTTACTTTTTAATCAGTCTCTGGACTCCGGCACATTTCCGGAATGCTGGAAGTTATCTTTTATAACACCTATATACAAAAATATTGGAGAAAAAAATGTAGTAAGTAACTACAGGCCTATTACCAAACTATCTCTGATACCCAAGGTTTTTGAAGCTATGGTCACTGATCACTTAGAGTTCTCTTTTAAGGGCATTCTAACGTCCTATCAACACGGTTTTCTTGAGGGTCGCTCTGTGATGACTAATCTGATCTCATATCACACATATCTTGTTAATGCCTTGGAGGGGGGTTATATGGTTGATTCAATCTATACCGATTTCTCCAAGGCATTTGATCGGGTCAATCACAGTCTTTTGATGCACAAACTAAGGCTGTCCGGCTTGCATGAGAGTCTCTGTAGCTGGATATGGTCATACCTGACAAACAGGAAACAACAAGTTAGGATTGAGGGAACAATCTCTCAGGTAATTGAGGTAACATCAGGAGTTCCTCAGGGAGCCCACATTGCACTCCTATTGTTTAATATCTTTATTAACGACGTTGTGAAATGCTTTCAAAATTCTAAAGTATTGCTATACGCTGATGATCCTAAGATTTGTCTGAGAGTAAAAAGTATGCATGATGCACTCTTGATTCAGGAGGACTTAGATCGATTTGCCGACTGGTGTGATGTGAATAGGCTTTCCTTGAATACAGCCAAATGTAAGTTCATTCAGTTTGGTAGGCTGGGGAACGATATCGACTCTGCGTATTTCCTGGGTGATACTGAAATTGGAAAGACTGATGTCATAAGGGATTTGGGCGTACTGTTTGATGAGAGATTAACTTTCGTTCCACATATTAACCTGATCTGCAGTAAGGCATTGAGAGTGCTCGGATTTATAAAAAGAAACACCCTTGATTTTACAAACATCACGTCAATTAAAACTCTTTATGTATCGTTGGTCAGATCTCACCTTGACTGTAGTGTCCCTATATGGAACCCTTACTATCAGGTTCACATACTTAGAATTGAAAAGGTTCAGAAAAAGTTTCTGAAATACATCGGCTTTAAACTAGGTATTCCTCTCTCTGATCTCTGCTACAATATGTTGGAGTCTTATCTAGGCATTCAGCCTCTACATGTAAGACGAAGGAATTTCCATTTCACGCTCGCTCACGGACTCATTCATAATAGAATCGATGCCCCTGAGATTTTGGCATTGCTGAACTTTAATGTATCGTATCTGGTTTTTAGGAATCCCAGACTTTTCAATGAAAACTTTCATAGAACAAACTATGGTCAGAGCTCGGTACTGTCGACTACTGATGAGGGTAATCAATGAAACTAATATTGAAATCGATTTGTTCAATATAACTGGGAGTTCACTCAGGGCCAAATTGAGATATTCCAATTAGATCTTTTTTATACTCTTTCTTTTTTTTCTGGTCTTTATCGTATGTTACCTTGTAATAGAAAGAAGTTAAAACGGACAAATTTATAATCTGTAATAACGGCCGCCATGTTTATGTTTATGTTTGTATTTTATGTTTATATTGTTTGTGAATGCAATTGTTGTATCTAGAATTATTCTATATTATTGTAAAATGCTGTATTATTAATGGTATGTAATAAACTTTGTATATTTGAATGGGCAAGTCCCGTAAATAAATAAAATAAAATAAAATAGGTATAAGAATAACTAATTAAGATCACGTGTAATAAGAACATTGTATAGCAGAAATAATAGGTAGCGATACTAGTGGAAGTTATATAGAATCTCCTCCGTCGCTCTTCTATAGGAATAACGACTCTTCCCCTGTACGAAGCCTCAAATAACGATAATTTTATATGCCACAATATACATCATAGCAACTGGTATATAAAAAAGATGTTAGGTAACCGCCATTAAAGGTAAACGATATTACAGGAAATACTTGCCTATTTAATGCCCCAGGCATCAATTTATCTAAAATGATTCACGAGCTATGATTAGACAACAATACACTAAGATTATGTTGAAAATAATTCCAGATGCAACACAGCCAAAATTTAATTTAACGAGTGAATTGTAAGCTTAATTTAATTATCCTTCTCGACACAATGTTGCACGTATAAATGAAAAAAGCGTAACTAAAATCAAAAGAAAAAATAAGAAAAGGACGGTACCTTCTGAACACCTCTCGTTGGCATGGAGGAACCAAGATGTTAGCCCTTCTCCTACCTTCGGCAATTCCACGATCAAGGTTGAATTTCTCAGAAAATGCATTCGCGCACAATCACCTAGTTACACGTTCCGTCACGAAGGAGTGTTCGGCCCATTCAAATTATGCAAACTTGCATATTGAAATTAAGTAACCTATTAAAATAAGTCTTTCTACAGGTGTGTTTGTACAGAAATAATCGCAATATTAGTTCTTGTTTCAAAATAGCTAAATAATTAGCCAATAATATATTTAAAAGAAAAAAATTATATTACTCGGACCTGCTAGGCACTGACATCTATGTACAAAAACCGAAAACAGCAGCAAGATTAAAATTCGATAGTTAACCTAACTTTTACATGTTTGTTTGTTTACTTTTTGCGAGTGCAAAATTTTCCGATTTTTCTTCAGTCTTCCATTGGAAATTGCTGGTTGTTGATGGTGTCACCTCTTAATACCTTCTAATTTTCGGACATCAATTAAAATTTCCAGTAGGCAATCTGAAACTACAGAAAATTTAGACCGATTTAGACCTAACCTCAAAATGTCTGGCACATGCAGAAAATGTTCTCTAAACTGTATTTTTAAGGAACCAAAGGCCACAGGAGAGACATTTGGCTACCCATGCGACTTTTGTAGAAGGGTCTTGTGTAGGGCCTGCTCTGGCATTAGTTCTACCGAGATCAGATGTTTACTGTTGTCTACTCGAATTCTTCCTTACTTGTGTATAGACTGTACTCCTGGTATTAAGGCTGCGCTCGGCCTAACTAGACGTGTAACTGCGTTAGGAAGAAACTTTAAGTGAGGTGAAGATAGCCAGTACCCAGAAGATCAACGAGTTTGAAGAACAGATCCATGTGATGAGCGATTAAGTAAAAAGCTTTAAAACAAGTTTTCTAACCATGTTCGAGGACATTAAAAAGGACCTTAGTGACATAAAGAAAACCACCTCTACAAACTCCGTAAAACCTGTTGAAAGTGGGCAAATGGACTATAGCGCAGCTGTTGTGCATGGCAAAGTTCTTCATGAGGTGTCCGAACGACAGAAAAGGTCTTCTAACTTAATGCTGTTTAATTTTCCTAAAGACAATGATGAGGGTGATTTGACTGGAGCAAGAGGATTTTTATCGGAATTACTAGGCTCCCCTGTAAATGTTATCATGCTACGAGAATTGGAAGAAAGAACAAAACTGGTCATCAGTCTTTAAGGGTAGTACTAGAGTCTGCTGTGATGGTTCATAGTATCCTTAGGAGTAAAAGGAAAATTGATCGAACCAAAAAAATTTTCCTGGAAGCTGATCTCACCACCGAGCTCTCAAAAGTGAGTTAAAGGAAAGACAACGGAATGGTGAGTCAGACCTTATTCTTAAATATACAAATGGTATTCCAAAGCTGATTAAAAAAAACTGAAAAGATCTTCCCAATTTCGAACCACCACTTGCTCCTTATCAGTATATTTTCAAAATGTCAGGGGGTTACGCACCAAGCTTCAGCTTCTTTATGAAAATGTGTCATACTGTCAATATGACATAATAATTCTTAATGAGACTTGGCTAACTAATGAAATAAATAACGCTGAGCTCCAGCTATTTGACTATAATATATACCGGAAGGATAGATCAATAGAAACCAGTAATTTCAAAAGAGGGGGTGGAGTTCTAGTAGCAGTCCGTAAAACAATTTCAAGTAAAGTCTTAAACGCAACCTCCTGCATTGAACACTTATTTATCGAAATTGAATTCAATAAAAATAAACTTATCTTTGCAACAGTTTATTTTCCACCTAGAAGTTCCTTTGAGAAGTATGCCGAATTTGGAGCCAACTTGGAGAGAATCTCTGAAGAGCACCCTGACTGCAAATTGTGTGTTCTAGGGGACTTTAATAAGCCAAACAGTCTCTGGGTCAATGATGACTTAGCCTCAGTTGCAACCTCTTTAGCAGGTAGCACACAAAACGACATCGAGTCTACTCAAGTGTTATCTCAACTGTGCTCATATCACAACCTTTTTCAGTTAAACACAATACAAAATGTAACCGACAGCTTCCTTGATCTAGTGTTTTTACAAAACAAGGACACCACAGTTATTCGGGCAGAAGATGCTTTACTCCCAATCGATCCTTATCATCCACCCCTTTCCTTTACAGTATCATGCCAATCAACACATTTTAACAATTCAGGATTGTTAGATACTTTCGGTCAATGGACACAAAATTGGTGACAAACTTTTTATCTCAGTTTGAATGGGACAAGCTTTTTAATAACCAATCTCTTGATGAAATGATAAACATATTTTATGATATTGCTTATTTAACCGTAGGTATTTTTGTTCCTTTAAAAAAGTATTCGGCTAAAAATTTTCCTGTATGGTTTTCTCGGGAACTAAAGAAGACAATAATTGAAAAAAAGAAGACCCATAGAAACTATCTTATTTCTGGTTCCTTTTTAGAATATACTAGATTCTCTACTTTAAGAGCAGAATGTAAATCTCTAAAGAATCAATGTTATCAAGAATATGTATCCCTAACTGAATCTTCACTTAGATCTAATGTTAAAAACTTTTGGAAATTTGTTAATGGCAGAAAGGGAAAGGGCTTTGTACCGGCTGTAATGTGCTTTGGTGACATAAGCTGTTCCACAGGGGAAGACATCGTTAACTTGTTTGCTGACTACTTTTCAAAAACTTACAGTAGTAAGGACCTTACCCTGCAGGATTCACTACCTTCTGGGGACATCAATCTCTCGCAGTTTAATATACCAATTTCAGCAATTTATGAAAGACTGTCTACTTTGGATGTCAATAAGGGACCTGGTCCTGATGGCCTTCCACCATTTTTTCTTAAACACTGTAGTTTTATTCTGTCGCGACCACTTCATATTATTTTTAATTCATCCCTAAGAACTGGCACTTTTCCACAATATTGGAAATCAAGCTTTATAATTCCCATACTGAAATCTGGTGATAATTCTCAGGTCAGCAACTACAGACCGATAAGTATTCGTAGCTGTATTCCTAAGATCTTTGAAAGTTTAGTATGTGACTATTTATCAACTTCTCTAAGGGGTTGTTTCATCCCCCAACAGTTTGGATTTCTCCCACATAGGTCCACGGAGTTGAACTTGCTAACATTTACTGATTTTTTACTCATCTCATTGGAGGAAGGGTGTCAGGTGCATACCATTTACACTGATATCACCAAAGCGTTCGACAGAGTGAACCATAAAGTCTTGATAAGGAAGTTGAGAGATTTTGGAATACAAGGAGTTCTCTTGGAATGGTTAGTATCTTATCTATCAGATAGAATACAGATTGTACGTATCCAGGGTTTTCAGTCTAATGAAATAAAAATACCCTCAGGCGTCCCACAGGGCTCGCACCTGGGACCCTTGCTTTTTGCCATTTATGTAAACGATGTTGCATCCTGTTTTAAGTTTGCATTTTTTCTTGTATTCGCAGACGATTTAAAGTTCTACTTAAAAATCATAAATCAAGAGAACTGTAAGAAGCTTCAATCCGATCTTGATCGTTTAACCTACTGGTGCTGTATGAATGGTATGGAACTTAATACTAACAAATGCCAATTAATGATTTTTAACCGTGGAAGAAGTCCCATACATAACATCTACAACATCAATGGTTCCCCGTTAGCGCAGGTGACTCAAATGAAAGATCTAGGAGTCCTACTTGATAGTCAACTATCTTACACTGATCATATCTCTTCAATTGTGTCTAAATCCCTTCAAATTTTGGGCTTTGTCAAACGTTGTACAAAGGACTTTCAAAATATTCCATCCCTTAGATTGTTATTCTGCTCCCTAGTTCGTCCACATTTGGATTATTGCTCCTGTGTGTGGTCTCCAACATACAATATCCATATTCAGGCAATCGAGAGGGTCCAACACAAATTTCTTAACTATGTTCAATTTAGGGAGGGGCAAGTGGTTGGTAATGATGGTACCAATTATTCTGAATTGGAGAGCCGACTTCACATTACATCTCTTCAGGCAAGGCGCATGTATAGAGACCTCACTATGTTTTACAAACTTCTGCACTCACATTGCCATGGTCCTGAACTTACCAGCAAAATTGGGCTTCATGTTCCTTCTCACCATACCAGACTTAACCACTCGTTTCACCTTAATCCTCACAGAACAAATTATGGTTATAACTCCTTTTTGAACAGGTCTGCCAGACTGGCAAATGAATTTGCGGATAGGTTGGACTGCTTTCAAAACAAAAAAATATTTGGGAGGCAGCTGGAGGACTGTCTGAGGGTGTGATGTTTTCTGGTAATTTATTTATTTGAGTGGTTTAATTCTTGTACTATGGAGCTTGGTTGTGTTACTTTGGCGCGGGGTTCAGTTGGTATTATATGTGTTTTTTTTTGTTTTTTTTTATGTTTTTCTTTTTTCTTGTTATGTTTGCCATTCTCAAGTTTCTTATTATTGTTCATTCAAATGTTGCATTAGCTAATTGTTATTAGTAATGTAAAGCTCTTGAGCTATATAATGTGTTAATGATTGTGATTATATAAATATGTTTGTGATACTTAGGTTAGGTTAAGATTAACTATTATAATTGTATACCTATATTTCTTTTTATATTGGGCATTGGCCCGTTAATAAATAAATAAATAAATAAATAAATAATACAACGGCTATTGTAATTATTATAAATATTCTTACGATTATCCACCTTGAATATTCGATACTGTTGTTACCGGGTCGCGTTTTTAGTAATATACTTCACGCTAGCACAAGACAGGCCCAACGTATTGCGTCAAATTTAAAAATCTCCGATATACTCGGCGTCAGCACATCGCACTAAATATACTGCGCTCCAGCACAGGGCGTCGTGTCATCTCGGCAGCAGTCTCGCAGGCATTTGTATGAGTCTTTTTGAGAAAAGCAGATGCATAGAAGCTAGGCTTAAGTGGTAAGGCTCTTGTTTAGAATGCGAGGCAATGGGTTCAACGCCCGGCCCTTGCATTTCTTTTTTTTTTTGGTAGTTTTTTTGACATTCCTTGGGTTAGTTTTTGTTGGTTACACCTCGCAGTGAGCGAAGCGAGCAAAGAGCATTGCATGAAGCAAACATGTAAAAATTCTTTGCATTTCGAAAACAGGTGAAAAAGACCATAATATACCTTATATTACGGCGGTTCTGCTGGAACGCAGTATATTTAGTGCGATGTGCTGACTCCGAGTCTATCGGAGATTTTTGAAGCTGACGTATTACGGTGGGCGAGTCTTGTGCTAGCGTTAAGTATATTTAGTAAAAGCGCTATCGGGTTGGTTCGAATAGTAACTTGAAACTAGATGTAAGATAAAAAGTTATTACTTATAGCAAGAACAAACATAAGCGAACTAGAACAAAACTCATGTTGCGGAATTGTTAAAATTATCATAAAAAGCAAATTCAAAACCTGAGGAAATACACGAGCTTTTTTTTACTAATCATTTTCATTTATATATTTCGCGCTTTTGACAATGGGACAGATTTGTCCTCGAAACGTCAAGTCTTTTTTAGTTTTTTAGGTATTTCAGATTCTTTAGGGTGGTCATTAATTACCACTTGTGCAATTTACACGCTGGGTCAGGATCAAAGCGATCCTGTATGGAATTTTTCAATAAAACTGGGGTGGAGAAATAGGTAACAATTTGAATCCTCCACAACAATATAGAACATATCTACACTTTAAACGTGGATGTCTTCATTGGGTCTCTAAACACATTAAACCACTACAGTAGAACTGGGGTTTTCTGAGAATGGTTTTGGGTTATTTGTTCACAGTAATGCAGGTGTTTACATTGTTGATACCTTTGTGTATACGTTTAATATTAGTTCTCATTGTCATTTAATATTTTAATTTGTAATTAGGTAAAAGGTGTACAGAAAAAATAAATAAATATAAAAATTTAAATGCCAACATATTAGATAATATTGAGATTAATATTGAGATATTTATTATAAATGAATTATCAACATATACACATTAACTATTAGAAACAAAAATTATGTATCTTTTTATTTCAAATATCGTACCCACTTGTACAAAGGGAAAATGATGCAACATTAAAAACATGATACTCTTTCATGAAGTTGAGTAAGATCTAATACAATTTACAAAAAAAACAACAAAATACTGCATATTATGTCCCCAAATAAATGTTAATTTACCAATACCATTCTGCATTTATTTTAATATATAAGAAGCCGCTTTAAGCATTTACATGAGAATCTAAACTGATGTCAATTCAGATAAACTACATTTTCATAACGTTTTTAAATTAAAACGAATTAAGCAATTAAAACGGTTTTATTTGTGTTTATATATGTGATTTGGTAAAAACATTCTCTATTAAACATTTTAGGCGGAACATATAAACATATCTCTTATAATTGTTGAAGTCTTAATATTATCTTAGAGAACATAGATAATTCATGCATACCATAAAAAATATAAAAACAAAAATTATTATAAGGTAGAACCAAAAAAAATTGAAGCATGTAATGACAATAATTTCGATATTCATTATTTCCTTCATTACTCTTTCATTTCCTAAAAACATAAATCCACTGTCGAGGCTTCTGACCCCTTGTATAAAATAATTTAACCCAGATATGCCTAAAACTTTATTTTAACATTTTTTGCAAGTTTTTCTTTATAAACTGATTCAAATTGGACACAATAAATAATAAATGCTCATATTTTGTTTATATTTTCATTTATTTTTTCTTTATCATACCGTCCTACGTGTAGGACATTAGGCAAATATCATACAAAAAATTTTACATTGCGTGATATTTCACAAAACATTTTACATGTAATCCCACGTCACATTTCTGACACCTAGTAGTGGTTTTTTGATGGCATTCTCCACATCTAGTTTGTCTGTCTTGTGGAATGACATAATGATCAAGTCGGTCATAACGCAAAATATTTTCAGTTGGTCTACCTTTTTGGTAAGTATAGCACCTTTTGTTTTGCATCAAAATCGTTTTAGCCAGCGTTCTCCTAAAAGCCAATTGATCCAGATTTCCACCTGATTTTTTGTGAATGTACCAGCTGTTTTGAACTGCCATATCAATACAGTGACTGATAAGTGGAAAATACCACTTTTTTCCACGAATGCCAGCTCTATACAAACTAATGTTTTGATCGGACCTATCTACTCCACCCATATTCTTGTTGTACAAATTGACTACGTGTGGCTGTTCAACTTGAATATATTTCTTTTCTTTGTGCGAATAGCGTTTCACCGAATGCACAGGATTAACTCCACAGACATTAGAGCAGAATGTTACCATGTTGTTGTCATGCCATTTGATGAAAATTATGTTAGCGTCCTTTATTTTCAAGTAATCAAATACACCTCTGTTTCTTCTCTTCATTACTTTGGAATCTTCTAAAACACTTCTGGGTATACGATTTTCCCGAATGGTCCCGGTGCCAAAAATATTTTTTTCGGTGAGACATTCAAGTAAAACCGGAGAAGAAAAAAAATTGTCGAAAAAGAGATGAAATTTTAGGTTTGGGAATTTTTCTCTCAGCCTGTCAGCGTATTCAAGCACAACGGAAGATCCTACACCAAGGTCTTTATATGCTTTGCTTATATTTGTCGAAGCTCCTTGATACGGCTCAAACCAGTTGATGCATCCCAAACGAGTTGTTCCTACCCATAGTTTGTATCCATATCTAATTGGCTTCCCATGTATGTACTGTTTACACCCATGTCGTCCATTGTATGGCACCATTGCTTCATCTATGCTATGATGTTCTTCAGCCGTAGAAAATTCTAGAAATTTTTTATTGAGATGGTCAAATAAAGGCCGAACTTTGGCGAATTTATCAGACTTATCTATAGCTGTGTTGTCTGCGAAGTGTAAATTTGACATTATGAATTCAAATTTGTCACGAGAAATTGACTCTGGAACTAGATTGTTATGACAATCAGAATTCTTTTCCCAAAACATTCTACGTCTTGGTAACGGTATATATCCACTAAGTATAAGTATACCAAGAAAGCATTTTATTTCAGGTAAAGTAATTGTTTGTGTTCGGTTTTTTTGGGATGCATATCGATTGGTTTCGTTAACGATTAGCTTTAGAATATCATCATCAAAAAAGTTAAAAAACAAAATTGAAGGATCTTCTTCAATATAAGGAAACTCTTCATTTTGGAATATATAGGTATTTGGCGGCAAATCTTCCTTTACGTATTCGTAAACCTTCTTTTTTTTGGCAGCAAATGTAAGCCTCGTTTTAATTTCACTAAGAGGTATTTCGTCGTCAGAATCCCAGCCTTCATCGGGGCTAGGTTTACAGGCAACCTCGACAGTAGAACGCATGTATGAACCAGGTAGGTTATTGATGTCCACAATATCTTCATCTCCGGAATCCTCATCGGTAATTTCATCGCAGGCATTGGTTGGTGGTAAAAGAGTAATTGCTTCAGCATTAACTTCATCGTCCTCGATCATGGACAGCGCCTCATGCAGCGTAAATCCTCTGAAAAATAAAAGCAAACGTAGTATCTTTTTTGCATGCAAAACGGGTAACCAATAGGGGTACAATACCAAAAATTGTTGTGTATATTCCTAATGACCTACATGTAGGACGGCTATATTTGCCATCGAGTTGTAACTGTTCTAAAGCAAAATGCCACTAAGTAATAATTTTAACTAATTTATTAGAGTCTATTTTATTACTAACTGACATAAAACTAATTTCATACCCAAAAGTATTCCCAAAAACTACTTACCTTACAAAGCGTGGCATGTATTCTTCCATTTTGGCGAAAATTGAATATTTCTAACCTCACAAATAAATTACGAATGCGCGTCGATCAAATTTACTGACACACTGGTCTCGGGTCGGGTTAAAACTAAGCGGCAATGCATAACGACTAGCGCATTTATTTAAGAGTTGGACTGGAGGGGGTTAATACTTGGCGTTCTACATATAGGACATTAGGCATATCTGAGTTAATGCAGCTTTGTATTACTTATATTATTATAAGAAATAAAAGAACTGTGTCAACATCTATATAAAGTCTGAAAAAAGTGTCCAGTATTACCTGAGGACTTACCATATTTGTAATTTGATTTTCTTTCCATCCAAGTCTATAGTCCTTATTTTAAAGTCAATTCCTTAAACAAATCATAAATTAATGTTTAGAAAACCAGAAATATATCTACATTTTCAGCTCGAAAGAATGTTGGTAAACAATGCATTCTGCTTACTATTTAAAATAAATTATATATTATTGTTCTCAATCATGTTTGATGATATTAAGTAGATATCAGTTATATATTCCAGTTTTCATTAAAAATTAAGTAGGTATTTAATCTACCTCAGTCTAATGCGCCCACCCGTATTCGAATGTTTCCCTATCAAGAGCAAAGAACAAAAATGCAGCCACCTGCTATTCAAAACCTCAAAATATGGTAAATAATAGCCAAGCATTTGCAAGAGTGGAATTCTATAAGCACAATCAGTTTTAATTCGAATTCTCATCATTGTTTATTACTCGGAATTTTTTAAAATTAACTACATCCCAGCATCTTTTCTGTTTATTAAATTCGTTTCGAGGGTCAATAATGGATGGCGAATAATATCTACTTAATGGTAATCAATTTTTCCTGAAGATATAGCTGCCTTATCACTAAATGTTTGTGTATAATGCTATTATTTCAACATTGATTATAAGTACTTATAGCAAATCTTAAGCATATATCAATTTTTGGCAACTGTATAATCCCCAACACCTAAGTTTGATTTGATCTTGTATAATATGATTCGATTATCATCTAAATAGGTAATTTTGATTACAATTATCTGGTGCATCTACTTTATAACCTATCAAGTTTTAACTGAAAATAAGTTGTTAGGAACTTGATATCACATGTTTTAGATTATAACTCGCAACATTTACCTACTTAATATGTTGATATCAAGGGTAAATTTAGTTCATGTAGTGTATTCATACATGTATAGGTCTTCTAGATAGTGTTCTTCAACCTTACGTTGATTATTACAAATAATTATATCATTGGTTCAATTTAATTTTTTGTATGTATATGTATGTAATATTTTAAATTAATATTGTATTGTATTGTAATTATTATAGTTAAATAAATAAATACAGTTAAAAAAAATACCTGCACCTCTCGGTGCACCTATTATAAAGTTAAAAGGTTACTTTTTACAAAGGCTTTTAATACAAACAGCTCGTGCAAGAGCTTGAGCCTTGGCCTCACAAATTTTAGTAATCCAAATACAAATAGTTTATTTCCATAGACATAAATATAAATATGCATCGGAAGCAGGTTATGTTATTGTTTTGGTCGTAAGTGTTATTTTTCTAGTCACTAAAAAGTTTAGTTTCCACTGGAAAATAATTATTGTTGAATCTACCCGCTTGAGGCTTTAAAAGTGACTCCTCACAGTTTGCAATAGTAGTTTGCAGTTTTTTAGGCCCCCCTTTTGAATTGTGAACAGTTAACCTAAAATTTGCCATGCACACACATTGAACTCAAATCTCAAATCCCATCAATTCTTGAGGCTCTGGACCAACTACGATCGTTAAAGGCAATTACAACTCAAAATCCCCCCGCTGCTAATAACCCTGGAGTTGGGAATGATACCTCTCGCACATTAGACAGTGATTTTTGTATTGAGCTGCAGGAACGCCAAAATCGTTCAAATAATTTGATTATATGCAATCTGCCTGAGAAGCACAACGATCAGGATGATGTAAATACTATATTCCAACAGTTGGGATGTAATGTTTAGGTTAAGACCTTGAGTCGTGTTGGGAAACCTAACAAAAATGGTCATAGGACTTTAAAGGTCATCCTGCATAGCAAGGAGGATGCACAGAAAATAATTCGCTGCAGGAGCAGGTTGAAAGGTACAAATGTATTTATTAACCCTGATTTAACTAAAATGCAAATCGATTCTGAATCTAAAGTTAAAGTCGAGTTTAGACAGCGAGTCTCAAATGGTGAGAAAAATATTCTAATCAGAGATCAGGTGTTCCAAAAATAGTCACAAAAACTAGATACTTCTTTGGTGTCTAACAGCTATTCTACATATTATCAAAATACCCAAGGCGTGAGAACAAAGCTAATTCAACTCCAACATAATATCCCCGTGTGCCAGCATGACATATTTGTGCTTACTGAAACCTGGCTTCATGGTGGTGTCTTCGACGCAGAGCTTGGCTTTACTGATTTTCTTGTTTACCGTAAGGATCGTTCATCTGAGACCAGTTCATGCAGAAGAGGAGGCGGAGCGTTGATTGCTATTTATAAATCCATACCTAGCAGGAGGTTGCAAGTTCCTGAATCTATAGAACAGATTTTTGTTTTGGTTGGATCCGGAGAGGCCAGCTTTGTCCTAGGAGGAGTTTATATCCCTCAAACTCTCCGGTTCAGTTTTACATAGTCTTTTCTAAAACTTTGGATGACTTGGCTCTGAGTTTGCCCAATGTTCCTATACATGTTATTGGTGACTTCAACCTGAGACATGCTGTGTGGAGTGATGGTGGACTAGGCTCTGCGCTGGCCATTCTCTCACCTTTGCAAGCAGCCGCCATAGAGGTAATGTTCAACACCTGCAACTTCCACAACCTCTTTCAAAAAAACTGCTTCCTGACTACACAAGGTAGCCTACTGGACTTGGTTCTGACTCAGGATGCCGAAAGTGTCGTTGGCTTAGCTGAGAGTTTCTTGGTTCCTCCTACTATCCACCCTCCCCTTTGTATTCTTACAAGGGTGAAAAGATCACATGCAGACAATTCTCTAAACTTTGTAGGGTTCTATAGGGATTTTAACTCAACCAATTATTCTGAATTAGTGCAGTTTTTTGACCGAATAGACTGGGACAACTTATTTGTAGATAAATCACTTGATCTTATGTTAAATATTATGTATGATATTATTTATATGGCTATTGATATTTTTGTACCACTGAAAAAATACTCGGCTAGAAAATTCCCGATATGGTTTACTCCGAATCTTAAAAATCTTATAATTCAGAAAAAAATTGCTCATAGAAAATATAAAACTACTAAATCTGTCCATGATTATCGGGAGTTTGATAGACTGAGACGTTTGTGTACTCGACTGACATGGGAATCTTATAATAATTACATCTATAACTCAGAATTGGCCATATGCAATAATGCTAAAAAATTTTGATCATTTGTTAACCATAAGCGTAAAGGTAACAATCTTCCTTCTCAGCTTAAATATCTTGGCCGCTCGAGTGCCTCTGGTGATGAAATTGTCAATATGTTCGCTTATTATTTTTCCATCGTGTACTCTAATAACTGGGCAGATGTTCCAGACTGTGACACATGCTCATCTAACCTTCACCTCCCTCACTTGCGGGTCTCAATCTCTGAAATATACACTAAGCTCTCCTCCTTGGACATTAGAAAGGGTGCTGGACCGGATGGTGTGCCTCCAATATTGCTGAAAAATTGTTGCTTCAATCTTTCCAGGCCATTCTACCACATCTTCAACCTTTCACTCAAGACTGGAAAGTTTCCTGATTTTTGGAAAGAAAGCTACTTAAGGCCAATTTTCAAGTCTGGAAGCAAGTCATCAGTAACAAACTACCGCCCAATAAGTATCTTGAGTGCAATTCCTAAAGTTTTTGAGAGTTTGGTTTGTGATAAGTTATCTCCCTCTCTTGAGCCCTTATTGACTGACCAGCAATTTGGATTTAGGCCTCGCAGGACTACGGAGTTAAATCTGTTGACACGTGGGTTGTCTCTCGGAAGCCTTGGAGGAGGGTTGTCAGGTTGACACAATATACTCCGACTTTTTCAAGGCTTTCGATAGGGTTCTCCACAGTGTGTTGATTCATAAGCTCGGGAGATTTGGAATTTGTCGGCCTCTTATTGCCTGGTTGGAGAGTTACTTAACAGACCGGATACAGATTGTCAAAGTTGGTAATTTTTTGTCCAGGAAAATCGGTGTTCCATCTGGTGTGCCCCAGGGCTCCCATCTGGGACCACTGTTATTTATTGTTTTCATCAATGACATTTGTGAGTGCTTCTCATGTGCTTTTTTCTTGGTGTTTGCCGACGATTTAAAAATGAGCCTCCTCATAAGAACTCCTGAGGACTGTGATAAACTCCAGTATGACTTGAGCAACTTGCAGGAATTGTGTTTGGGAAACGGCATGGAGCTGAATCCTACCAAATGTAAGGCCATGACTTTTTCTCGTTCCAGGACCCAAATAAACTTTCAATACAGAATCAGCCACTCTCCTCTGGAAAAGATATCCCTTGTTAAGGATCTCGGTGTTACCCTACAGAGCAGTCTCCAGTTTTCTCAACATCTTAGCAATGTTGTGGGAAAGACCTTTCAAATGTTGGGTTATGTTAGGAGAACCACACAGGACTTCAACGGTATAGCGGCCCTTAAAACTCTTTATTGTGCTCTTGTCCGTCCTCTTCTGGAGTATGCTTCGTGTGTCTGGTCTCCCCATTATACAACCCATGCACATGCCCTCAGTTTGGTTGAACACAAATTTTTAAAACAAGTTGCTTACAAGTTACATATTTTGGATAACTATACTGACTCTGAGGTTTTGTATTTGCTAAACATGTCGCCAATTATAACCCGCCACAAAAAAAAGAGATCTCCAAACCTTTTAAAATATATTGCATGGAAGAGTTACTGCTCCAGAATTGCTCCAAAAAATAAATATACGTATTCCCTCTAGATCAACTCGGTCTATAGACAGTTTTCACTACCCATCTCACAGAACTAATTTTGGCTCAAACTGTTTTATCTCCAGATGTTCTAGATTGGCAAATCAGCATACAGATATGGACTTTTTCTCTCCTTATGTAAGATTCCTAAATCAGCTTGATAATGTTACAATGTGATAGTCTCATGTGATCTGTAATACTTTAAGGGAAATTTTTTTTTTTATAATTTTTATTTTATAATGTTGTTGTTGAAGTCTTTATCACTCTATCTCTAATTTAGTTAAACTATTTATTTCCTATGTTTATTAATTTATAACACTACCTAAATTGTAAATTGGGCTTCGCCCGTCGATAAATAAAAATAAAAAATAAATAAAAAAAAATTGTCAAATACAAAAAAAATCCAAAATATCATTAAAAAAATCCTATATCTAAGTAAAATTATGTTCAAAAAACTCAGTCAAAGAATAAAAGGGAAGGTCAGCTAGTATGGTTTTTAAAGAGCTCTTAAAACGTGAGTGGTTTTTTTTCACCCTTAATACATTCTGGAAGATGATTAAATATTTTAAAAGATACAATCACCGGACCACCCTGCACCTGAGATAACCAAGTCATAGGAATAAAGAATTTGTTAGCATTACGTGTATTATATAAATTTACGTCTCCAACCTTTTTATAGGTATCAGAATTTTTAAACACTTGACATGCACATTGATAGATATAAACATTTATCACTGTTGGGATTCTCTGCATTTTAAAGATCTGACGACAAGATTCTCTAAACGGAAGTCTAAACATAGTTCGAATAATTCTCTTTTGACAGATTAACACCCTTTCTATACCAGAGGAGTTTCCCCATATATACAAACCATAGGCTAAAGCAGAATGCACTGCTGCATAGTAAAAAGTTTTAAGAGTAAAGCCATCTATGAAAGTCCTCAGTTGCAGAATAGCATAGTTGCTCTGTGATAACTTTCTGCATTACTGTTAATATTAAATACAGGCTTTATCTTTGGTCCATGAATCATGCATTAAGGCTTAATGCACTTAAAAGTTACCTACTTTTTATCAAAAAATTTATAAAAATACATTTGTCGCTATCCAGATCAATGCTAAGGAGAAAGCAGAGAAAAATCACATAAACTCTGGAAGTAACAGTGGATCAAAATCTATTGAATGGTGTAAGAAGTGCGTACTTTAAATTAACATGTTTATATACATATGGTTTTTCCTTCCAAAAGGCATCAAGCTGAGGATGCTAGAAGTACTGATTATTGAATGCTGCTTGCTGGCTTGTTTTAATTTCCTATCTGCTGATTTTAAAAACCTGCTTCAATATTTTCAGAATGCATCTCTGAGATTTTCATAATTTGTTAAGAGATATGATCGTATAACTCCTATAACAATGAAAATAACCATTTGAGATATCTCACAAATATAAGTATTGCATGGGAATAGTATTAAAAAACAAACTTTAAGTAGAAGTCTCTATTTGTATATGTTTACTCAGAGAAATGATATTCATGGTTTAAATTTGAAAGAAAATCAGTTCGATCCACACCGTCAGAAAAGCTCTAAATTTGAGTGTTATGAAGCAAGAGTAGGTATTGGGCTAGCCTAGGCAGATAGCGACAACATAGACCATCTGTGCATGCATCGCAGACCATCTGTGTACTTATGAATTGCTCCTTTAACAAATGCCGACCATCACCCACATGAGCCATGCTATTTTAAACGTTTCGGTCTTCCACAACTGCCATCAGTCATTTAGATCTGTAACTTATCACCTATTTAGATTTTGTCACTTGTCACCTGAATCATCTCATCAACCATCCTGAGATAAATTCAATTCAATTCAATTCTTTATTGTCTAACAGGAATAATCCCAATAAAAAGACAATTAATGCACATATAAACAAAACTTACTAGAACCTAAAATATGTATATAAAAAAAAAATCAATAAATCAGACACCAGCAACACTTAATCCCAAAAATTAAACAATTGGACAATAAGAAGAATATCACACTTATGTCATATTTCGGCCACAAGAACCAAATCACATTAAATGCCAATTAAAACTAAAACTAAACAGAACAAAAGTAATAAAAGAAAGAAAACATTCAAAATGGGTTTATAGAGTATAGACAACTGGCAAGATTTTTTTCTTAAAAGATTTGACTGAATCCACAAATAAGTCTATATCAATGTTGCTCTGCAGAGCATTATAGTATGAACAGGCTCCATATATAGGCTCACTTCTGGCAAGATAGGTGGAGTAATTTTCTAGAAAAATTTGCGGTGTGAACGTGTGTTCACTACTGGTACAGAAAAATTAAGACCGTTAAGAAGATCAGCAGAGTCGACAAGATTGTTACATAATTTAAACAGGAAGAGTTGACTTTGTAGAATTGTACTTTGTTTGAGTGAAAGGAAGTTGAACTTTTTTAATAATAACTGATGATCAAAACCTCTTGGAGGGTAAAACCCATCCTGTTTGAAACTTAGATATTTTAGAAATCGCCGTTGAACATATTCGAGCCTGTCCACATGTACTTGATGACTCGGAAACCACACCAGAGCAGCATATTGCAATTTAGATTTTATTAAAGAGTTGAACAAAGTAATAAGACTGTCCAAATTCTCAAACTCTTTTGTAGACCTAATGATAAACCCTAGGGTTTTTTATGTTGATTGCACTATATGATCAATGTGGTCATTAAATGAGAGTTTTTTGTCAATCAAGACCCCCAGGTCTCTGATTGAATCATCAATGTTTTTAAAATTCTTTAGGATATAATTGGTTTTAGACCATTTTAAACTGACTTGTGCAAACAAAAATTTTGTAATGCATGTAATATATTTACTTTACTTTACTTTAATATACACACCTCAAAGGCCTTAGAGAAGTTGGACAAAATAGAAATTGGCCTATAATTTGAGATGCTGTTTATATTACCACCCTTAAACACTGGACAAATCTTAGTTATTTTCCAGCGGTCAGGAAACATGTTGGTCTGGATCGCCACATTAAATATGTGGTGCAGTGGTACCGTGAGACATTGAGCACAGTCACGCAGGATGAAGGAGGGTATCTTATCATGACCAGAGGTATGTGAGTTTTTCAGTTTCCTTAGTGCTTAGAAAAGATCTCAGATTCAGTTACGTGAGTGATAGTGATATTTTGGGAATTGCCAGGCTCATTTAGACCATCCAAGTCAAAGTCAGAAGAAACCGCATAAACACTCCTGAAAAACTCAGCGAATCCATCTACTATACTTTGTGGAGAATCAAGGGAAGTCTGACCGAGGGTCAATGTTCCTGGAATACGTGTTTTATTGCGCTTTTGTCGAATGTATTTCCAGAAGTGACTAGGATTGCTCCTGATAGATGATTCAGTATTATTTATGTATGTCTTATATGCAATGTCGATCAACACCTTAACAGTCCGTCTTTTATTTGAGTATGCTTGGTAGTCCAAGCTTGAGCCAGACCTTTTGTATCTTTTATGGAAGTGATCATTCACATTCAGACTGTTAATAATGTCTCTAGTATACCAGGTGGGGTACTTAACTATAGCGGACTTCACAGCATATAAGGGAACAGATTGGTCAAGGATGTTATAAAGTCTATCATAGAATTGATCAACCGCTATATTAACATTTGGCTCATTAATTATTAAGTTCCAATCAGTGACATTAAGTAGATGATACATTAAGTTGTAATTAGCTTTATTGAAGTTATAGTTTCTACTTGTGTTGGAGCATGGAAAGTCCCCAAACCCAGTATCTGTCCTGAGCTGCATATCAAATGCAACATAAAGGTGGGGTGGGCAGGATCCTCAGGAACCAGGGGCAGTTGATCCCTAGTTACCTCACACTCAATGTTAGCAATAACAAGATCCAATAAGTTTCCCCAAGCGTTTGAGAGAGTATTAAATTGTGTAAAGTCACACAGTGCTAAGAAATCATTTAATTGAGTTGTTTTTGCATTTGAGTTGGGGTTGAAGTTACCGATAAAGATAACTTTGTTGTTCTGAATAGGTTCATATATAGAGAAATATTGAAATAGATAATGCTGAGTATGCATCTCAGATGTCAGAATATATTATTCAAGGCTAATAAAAAGTCAGATATAAACAACCATTTAATAGACATATTACATATAAATGTATTTTTGAAACTTTAGTGTAAATATAAGTAATGTTAAGAAGGCAACTCGTCAGTCTCATTAGTTATTGGCACAAAATGACCGGATTTTTGGGAATCACTACATCGACTGTATTGGATGTGTAAGTTTGGAAAAAAAAATAACCGAAAAAACTGTGTTGCCACGTTGATAGAAGTGCTCGAAGCAGAACAGATTTCCGCAAAGAACGAAAACTTTCCATCTATATTGCCTATTTTCCCAAGGATGAAGATTTTGGGAGACTCAATCACCGCACCAAAGCTACGAAGTGACCTGCTAGTGTTGATGTAAATGCAACGGAATGCAAATTTATGTCCATCAAAAATAGTATTTTTGAGCTAGAGAATTTAAGATTAATGACGTCTTCAACTGACTTTCTAATTCGAATTTAGAGGTAGGTATTACCTTTAACTGAAAACCATAGCTTACCCAGTAACAACAAAGTTTCAAATAAGCTAAATATTAATTAACATTCTATGGATTCATCTATTGAGGACAATATGTCGCAGTTTATACCAGAACCCTTAACTGAATTCTATTCTTTGATGGGAAGTCTAATGACTTAAACTACTAATCTACTCTCCAATCATTAATCAATTTATTTATTATATGATGTAAGTAATGCTCAAAACTTTAAAAACATTTACTTGTTGAATTCACTCATCGGCAAACTTACTGGCCAAGCAAAAATTATTATTAATATTCATGAAGCGAGTTGAAAGAGACACTACAATGCAATTTTTCTATCGTTTATTTTATTGAGCTGTTCCAATTGATTTGCATATCTTTTGTTATCCTTTTGAAGCACAAAAATTAAGCAATTCCAATAATGTGCCCTATTAGTTGAAATATTTGTGTCCGGAAAGGGCTCTTTTTATGTTAGAATTAGTTTGAGTTAGTTGGGTTTTTTTCTCCTACAAGTTTGCAAATTTGGGTATTGGGCAGATAGTAAAAAATTACTTAAGAGATAATTATTGAATATAGTTCCATCAGTGATCTTTAAGTGAATATGGCACTTTTATATTTATAACACACAATTTTAGTCAATATCATTGATTTAAATGCTATTGCTAATCCGTCCAGTGAAAGTGCAGAAATTGTGTCTTAAAAGGTAGTGAAGTGGTTAAGTGCTGTGGCAAAAAGGCTACTACGCTAGTTTGCAGGTTTTGTCTGGCTATTTTTCATCTAAGCTGCTCAAACGGCGTAAATAAGTATAAGAAACAATCTGAAAACAGTAACCTAATCATCTGCCTGGAATGTGAGGAATGTAATAATCATACGCCGTACAATGAATCTTTAGAATTAAGGTACTTAAAAATGAAATATGCCTCAAAGACCATATTATAAATGAACTAGACGAAAAAAATAGAATATTAGGAGAAAATAACAATATTTTAAGGAAAAACAATGGATTATTAGTCGAAAAAATTCAAAGAATTCAGATGAATATCGTAAACAAATCTGAAACTTCAAAACCGGCAACAACGGTAACCCCGAGAAATGGCAACAATGCAGGTACGGGACAAAGAATAAGAATAAGAATAAGAATAATTTTATTAATGATAAGTACAAGATACCTTTACAATCGTCAATATTGTCAATATTTTTTTTTACAATTGTTTATAGAAATTCTAAATAGTTAAAAGCTAAAAGCTATTAGTTGGGAAGGACACAACAAATTACAAATACATAGACCAAATCTAAAGATTTAAAATAAACTATTTCTATATACGAAGATATATCACAACATATTAGACAAAATCCTGATCACTAACATCACAATTTAGGAAATCGTTATAATTGTAAAAAGCTTGAGATATTAGATATTTTTTTATTACAGTTTTAAAGTGCTTTACCGGCAATTCCCTGACACTCACAGGTAGCCTGTTGAAAAAAACAGGTGCATAATGTAGCGTTGCATTCCAAGACCTCTTAAGTCTGAGAAACTCAATTTGAAGATCATGTGTGATCTTGTATTGTGAGAATGTAAATTCTGAATAGTTGCATATCTATTTAGGTTTTGACGTACATAGAGTAATGATTCGTAAATGTAGTGGGATGGAAGAGTAAGAATCCCAAATTTTTTGAAATATGGTCTTGCTTCATCACGATACCCAATCCCAGCCAGGACTCGGACTGCCCTCCTCTGTACTCCAAATACCCTAGATGCATGGGACGAATGTCCCCAAGCCAGAAGGCCATATATACATATTGAGTGCACAAGAGCATGATAAGCCATAAGGCAGATCGCTGACTCCACAATATTCGCTAAGCCCCTCAGTACAAAGACTCCCGAGGCTGCCCTTTTTGAAACATTATTTACATGGAGTTCAAAAGTCAGTTTTGGGTCTAAAGTTATTCCCAAAAACTTGACCTGGTCTGGATTATCAAGGTATATTTGCCTCAGCGAGAAGACAATATTTTTCGTTTTCTCATGGTTAAGGTTGAGTTTATTTGCCACAAACCAATCACTGACACACTCTCTACACTCAGCCAACCTCTCAATCAGCGATTCACATTCCTTGTCAGTTACAAGAAAATTGGTGTCATCTGCATACAATGTAACACTACCCTGTTGCAGGGAGGATTCTATATCGTTGACATATGTGAGGAAACAATAACAGCTGCAATATAGAGCCCTGTGGCACACCGTGCCTCACGACTCTTACGTCCGAGAGGTGCCCCCCATAGCATGTCACCTGTCTCCTGTCAGTGAGATACCTCTGAATCAACTGACAGCTGTCGGGATTTAGTCCATAGAATTCAAGTTTTTTCAATAGGATGTCATGGGAGACACAATCGAAGGCCTTGGAGAGGTCGCAGAATGTAGCTCCTACAAACTCTCCCCCCTCAAAGCCCTCAACTATGCCTTCACATAGTTTATTAATGGCCATTACTGTTGATCTACCCTTTCTAAAACCGAATTGATTGCCAGACAGCAAGTCATTCGACTCCAAGTAATCACACAGCTGTTTACAGAGCAGAGCTTCAAATATTTTTGACAAAACAGGTATCAGCGATATCGGCCTATAATTGTTAGGAGAGTTAGGGTCTCCACTTTTAAATACTGGGACCGTTTTACTTATTTTAAATAGGTGAGGGTATGTGGCCTCCTCAATGCATTTATTATACAGATTTGTCAAAAGTGCTTTAAAGAAGCAAATGTGTGATCACCTTGAAACTCATCAGTTGTTTAACCCATGTCAGTTTGGATTCCGTTCTAGCATGTCAACTACTGTGGCAATTAGCCAACTTATGACTTTCATACAGGAGTGTTTTGATGGAAAACTGTATGCTCAGGCCTCCTTCTTTGACTTAGCAAAGGCCTTTGACTGCGTGTCTCACAAACTACTGATAGATAAGCTTCTTAAATATAACTTTAATAAAAACAGCATTGATCTAATAAAATCGTACCTGTCCAATCGATGGCAATATGTAACATATGGTGGGACTACTTCAAGTAGGAAGCCAGTTGTACATGGGGTGCCACAGGGCTCTGTCCTTGGCCCAATTTTATTTTTACTTTATGTGAATGACATTCCATCGTGTGTATCGCTGGCCAGCACGAAGATTGTATTGTTTGCAGATGACACCACAGCAGTTGAGAGGGCTGATAGTTTGACTGACCTTGATCGGCAGACCAAAATTGTACAGTCCGATGTGCAACAGTGGTTTTTGTCAAATGGGTTGAGCATAAATGAGGCAAAGACTCAGCTATTGGACTTTTCCTTGACGCCTCTCGAGTCGCATGGCTCTGTGAAGTTTTTGGGCATTTACTTGGATTCTGGGCTTACATGGGAGAAGCACGCTGACTATCTTGCGAGTGTCCTTAGTAAAAAAACCTTTATAATTCGCAATTTAAAAAGTATTGTTTCACCAGATGTACTTATGAATGCTTACTATGGTCATTTTCACTCTCATCTTGCCTATGCTATCCTGTGCTGGGGGCATTCACCACATGCTTCCAAGATATTTGCAATCCAGAGACGCTGCATAAGAATTATGACTGGAGTCAGGTTTAGAGACTGTTGCAGGGCCAGTTTTGTCTCTTTGGGCATTATAACTCTTCCTTCCTTGTATATATTGAGTTGTCTTCTCCATGTGAGGGCTAATATGGGTGATTATGCATACAATCGTGACTATCACAGCTACAACACCACAAATAAGGATAGTTTTTCCTTAAACTATAATAGGACTGCCAGGGCCAGGGATGGGATAAAGCATTTTGGAGTTAAATTTTTTAATCTGTTGCCACTGTGTGTTAAAAACTTGGACTACCATCTATTTAAGTCTAAAGTTAAAAATTATCTCAAGGTGAAGGCCTTTTATGACCTCGAGGAATATTTCAATAACAATTTCGATGATTTAAAGTAGCAACTGTT
>MU185553.1:58275-68592 GCA_016904865.1 Pissodes strobi
AAAAACAACATATGATTACAAAACAATATGAACCTTAGTTTTCAAACGGGATGTAACTGCAGATATTCATTTATATATTTTTGGGTTAAGAGGTAAATAAAACATGATATTATCACACTTCAAATTTCATTGCCCTTAAATAAAATAGTGTATTTTTGTCTTATATTATAGGTATTCTTCTTTAGACGACATTTGTTTGGCTTCATGGAAAAATCTCACATTTCTGTACAAATCCATAATTAATTTACATAATTGTATTCTATGATTGGCATCTTCACTACAAGTTCACACCGACAAATTGTCCAAGTTTGAAATAACAATAAACAAAGTAAGTATAGGCATTTGAGTAAAGTACAAAGCAAACAGTAAACACCAAAATGAACGACTGTAAACGGCAACAAACAACAAAAACTTCGAAATAACAATAAACAATGTAAGTATAGCGATTTGAGTAAAGTACAAAGCAAACCGTAAACACCAAAATGGACGACTCACAATGACTTTAATACTGTAAACGGCATATATTTATTAAATATATGGTAAACGGCAATAAACAACAAAACGGCAAACGAGCTGACAATTCGGCGCTCTATACGACCACGCACACGTGGAGGCGATTGATAATCGAAGGGGCAACGCTTATTGGTTGAAATAATTGACTTGCGCTCAACGCTGAAAGTACACATCGATCATTCTATCTCGTTTTGATTTCGGACAAATTTTGGCTCGATCACGATATAGTAGTATTAAATATATGATGATAACCCAAACTAACCCAAACTACCCTTTATGCTGCAAATTTACCTTTTAATATCCTTTACAGGCGTAGCCGACTATATCAAAATCGGCCTCTCCTATTGGTCGATCCGCATGGCCCTCCACTCGCTTCGCTCGCTACGCTCAAGAAAAGGAAACTGACCAGGTGCTAACCCAATCTTACCCAAGACATACCCAAAATCAAGAAAAAAACCTGTTTAGAAACATAATTTTAAAAAATAAATTAAAAAAAAGCAACGAGGTTTCGAACCCGCGCCGTCCAGGTGAGACCCAACTACCTAAACCTCTCAGCCACGAGAGCTCTTGAGAGAAATCGATTGTATCACGATGACATATTGTAATACGAGATGGATCGACCAATAGGAGAGCCCGATTTTGATATAGTCGGCTACGCCTGTAAAGGATCTTTGAATGCTGCAAATTGATTGTATCGCGAAGACATGGCGCGATTACAATCCCTCGAGTCAACGCCTCATACACTAGATGGCGTTGGAGTCGTAAGAGAGAGAGAGAGAGAGGAGAGGGAGGCTTAGATTATGAAAGGGAGGGGATATCGCGCACTGCATTCAGGCAAGGTTATTGATCTGTTACCGAAAACGACAAGACGCCATTGCTTTGGTACAAAACAAAGGATTTGGTACGATCGTGTTTTATTGTAATAATTTGTGTTTTTGAAGGGTTTAGTGTAAAAACTGTGTTCATGTGCATAATGGTAGGGTTTGCAGCTTATGGTTGTAAAAGCTACAGAAGTTCAAAGGACCCAGAAGTTACGTATCACAGGTAATTAACTAGTGACATTTTTTGGCAGTGATCAGTTTTTTCAAATATTTCAAAAACCAATTACTTTATAGCAATATCTTCTAAATATGATTTATAATATGCTATTATGAAGCCGCTAATTATATTGCAGAACATATTCTTGTTATTTGTAATTAGTAAATTAGCTTTTTATGTACCTGTTCCTTACTTTCTCCAGTGGCGTAGAGATTGATTAAAGATAATAATTATTATTCAGATTCACCACTTACAAATTTATTTTATAGAAAGTGGCTTGTGTGGTGTTATTTCTCTCATTGTTTTTGTTTTGTGAATTTCAGATTTTCCAAGAATGTTGAGAGACGGAATGTTTGGGTTAATAATATGAAACTTGTTAATTTTTAACCATATAGCGATGACAGGCTATGTTCCAAACATTTTAAACCACGTTTTTTGTATCGAACAGATCAAAAAGTGTGTCTGTTAAATGAAGCAGTCCCGACCATATTCCAAGAACTTCCCAGATACCAAAAATGGTAAGTCGTTTCCTGGTTATTTATATAAGGCCATTACATTAACCGGACATTATAATAAGAGTTATTCAAAAATTCATTAAATCATCTTTTTTATTGCTGTTTTTGCATGGGCATATTATGTACTTGCAACTCGACTAGTAAATATCATACATTTATATGTTTTTAACATTTATTGTACACTACAAAAACATTGGGCGAAATTGTTCTGCACTAAATTATAGCACATTATATTATTACAAATTATATCTAGCGTTTTTGTGATTATTTATTATTGCTTAATGCAGGGAAAAAAAGGAGTCGTTGTGAATGTCTGGAACCAACCTCGTCAGCAGCAGCCGAGACTGATACCCTTGCTGATTTCCCACGGAAGATAAAACTAAGGAAGCAATTGTTTCACAAAGTTGCTAAAAGTAAGTAAGTCGCTGAAGAGCAAATAAATATGGCTTAATCTCATCTTATTGACATTTGTGAGCCTGCTGAAAGTTTGGAATCTATTTGGAAGGATCATCATTATATCATGAATACTTCCATTATAAGTACGTGTTCCTTGCAAATAGTACAACATATAGCTGGTTTTCTTTCACATACCTAAATTAAAACGTACAGTAAAATGTGAAACTTGTGTTAGAGCATTGATTGGTAATAAACCAGATTTTCTGAATTCTTTAATTTAATTTAAAACTCTCGGTGGTCTTACATATCCTTCAGATGATGTTATTAATATTTGTTTAAAATTCGAGCATTATTTAAGAACAAATGAAAATAATTTGCATAGGAAATATTTTGTGCTAGCGCTCACAAACAAAATTGTATCTAGTGTTTTAATAAAATCTGTAAGTATGTACAAATAATTTAAATGTAAGAATTCATTTTATTGCAAAAAGTAAGACCCACAAGTGATGGACTCTGTGCGAAGTAAATTTACAAAATTAATTTTATTTTAAGGCCAGTAAAATAAGATTGTATTATAAAGTAAGCGTAAAATCAAGTGTTAGATAAGTAATAGTTGATAAATGTAAGTAATTCCTCAGATTTCAACTAGAGTTGTCAGGTGTCCTGGATTTGAGCCTCAGATTCTACCATCCTGCGAAGACCTCTTCTCTTCCAGCATGCCCAATGTCCTTGATTCCATGAATGCTCAAATTATTCTTCTTGGGAATTGTTTACCATTACCGTTTCACTTGAAATTTCCCTTACAGCGACCACGGAGCTGGGTCCCAGTCACCTGTACCGCCACCGCCCTCTTTCGTTAAGCTGCTACGCTACTTGTTTGTATTATTGTATTTGTTTTTAAAATTTGCAGGGTTATATTTTAATTAGGTGCTAATATAAAAATTGGATGACACAGTGAAAGATGGAAAACTATTTTAAGGCACGTGCCCACCCCGGGGCTGAGTCGATTTCCAGCTATCGAGACCTTACTGACTATTTTTCCAGCAATAAAAAGTTACCTCTCCGTGTACCAGGAAGAACATATTTCCGTGACCTACAGCGTTTTTTTCTGTAAGTTGTTTTCAGAACACTGAAAATTATTTTTGAAATTAAATAAAAACTTGAACAAGCCGATTTACTTTGTTCGAAGTCTATGATATTTTAAATTCTCTAAGACAAAAAATTAGTCAAAGGATAAATGACAAGTTCTTTGGTTTTCTTGCAACAAACTTTCAAAAAAAATGTCTCTTAATGAACAAAATAAAACAAAGGGGCCAAAATGTTATAAAAATTTACTTGATTATCTTGACTCACACCAAAGAGTCCTCAATTATTGATTGAATTAATGTAGAAATAGTAGAATTTATGAAGTGTTGAGTTTAATGAAACATGGCCTTCTTAATATGCGTTTGTCCTTCCTTTTTCAACTCTGTGTCCTGTAATTCTCAAAATTAAACATGACAACCATAATTTCAACACCAAGCTCAGGTATCAAGAGCCAATTAATTTTAACAGATATTAGCATATATTTAAAAGAGCTAAATCTGTAAACTAAATAATATTGACATGTTTATTTTTTAGATTAGTAGTAGGATTTATGCTGTAAGGACATTTCTGTTCACATTTAATTATAATAGGATATCTAGCAATCCTGGCATGTTAAGTTGTTGTTTTTGGTTTGGCTCTCAGTTGTAAATGATAATAAATTTTCGGAAAATAGATTCTTATCGGAAATTAGCAAGTTTTTCTTTTAACAGTATTATTTGCTTTTTTAATGTTCAATAAAAACGTTTTTATCTACCTGGTCTTTCATTCCTATTTATTTCAATTTCAGTAATACATAGGTATAAAGAATATGAAAAGAGTAGAAATTATAGGCATATCTTATAGTATATATACATGTATCTGCCACAAAATATAAAAAAAAACCGTAAATGTTTTTTTTTTTTTTTTCATTTTGAACACTTTGCTGTCTTATAATAAACAAATATTTTAATAAATTTTTTCCGAGTTTAAATCTCCATGCTACGCCACTGGCACTTTGGTTTTGGTCTCAACTGGTAACAGACGTCTGCGGCCTATTATCTGTCCTCTCTCTTTCCTTGTCTAAGGAGGGAGGCGTCG
The DNA here is from genome assembly GCA_016904865.1 of Pissodes strobi. Taxonomy (NCBI): domain Eukaryota; kingdom Metazoa; phylum Arthropoda; class Insecta; order Coleoptera; family Curculionidae; genus Pissodes; species Pissodes strobi. Next base: position 62,901 of record MU185553.1, read on the forward strand.
CACGCAGTATTCGTCATCGGGAACGATTTTAAACCGGCGCGACCTAGCCGCCAATTGAGAACAGTGACAAGACAACTGACATTTGACATTTCCCTTTTTTCTTTTCTAATTTCATCGGATTTGATTGAATATCGTTCCGTGTCTATTCTCACTCTTTTTTGCTTCAAAAAGCTTTGTAGACGGTAGAAAAATAAAAAGATGGGTTTCCAAAATATCTGGTACTCGCATCCACGTAGATATGGACAAGGTTCTAGGTCATGGTATGTAGAATATAGTCTGGGTTAATTTTTTTACTTTTGTATTCTCAACCAGTAATGTGTATGCATTATGCACCTCATGGTACACCCCACAATTTACTAATACTATACAGTTTTAGATATTGACTGAAATATACTGTTTGAATTATGTATTAGCATTAGCACATGGTATGTTTACTATTTAGCAAACATGCATTTATAGGTTATCAATTTGTGGTTATGTACTCACTCACGTCATATATGTGTGTAGTGCATTGCGCCAAAGCAAAAACTGGGATTGGGACAGCAAAATGTGCTCTAATATCTGTGAACCTTTCAATGTTCCTGGCAATGACGATAACCTTTTCCAAATAAGTATATTCTCCTTGCAGCTTAAGAGCTACCATTTTGCAGTCCCAATGGTACATAGAGTAGTACCTAGTTAGCTTTTACTTTTAACTATATTTAATATTTTAGTCGAGCGTGCTCCAACAGACATGGTTTGATCCGTAAATATGGACTTAATCTCTGCCGTCAATGCTTTAGGGAATATGCTGGCGATATTGGCTTCAAGAAGGTAAATTTAAGTATTTATTTATTCACCAGCCATTCCTCTCACAAAACTAACATTGTTACAAGGTATTCTAGTAATTTTTTTAGATGACGTGTCAGACAGATTTTGACGTTTTTTTCCTCAGAAACATAAATTGAGAGTTTTATGTCAATTTAAGACATTTTTTATTTGGGAAACTTAATAGTAATCAACTGTCTTGCGGGATAATAGGTTTGTTCTAGTAGCGATTTCAAACGGTACAAAGCTATCCGGAGTTTGGGCATAGCGATATAAGCATCGCTTATATTGCTATGCGCAAACTCCGGATGGCTTTGTACCATTTGAAATCGCTGCTAGAACAAACCTAATGAAGTGAATAGGGGTGCTGGGTAGGGTGGAAGAGTAAATTAGGTATATATTTTCAAGTTTTTGTCTTCACAAGAACAATTCTGCAAATGGGCAAACCTTTTCCTTATTTAAAAAATTAGGTGCTTATAGCTTACAATATGTTATCAATAATTGAGCTGTAGCAAATAGAAGACAGGTCTTTGAAGAAAAATATTTTTACGTTTGCTTTAAAATGTAATATTTTAATTAAATATATTTTATTATGTTGTTCTGTCTCCGTCACCACTTTAACTTTAATTTTTGATCTGTTGTACTTAATTTGTCCAAACATCATAAATGTTTTTGTAAATTTTTTTTATGGTGGTAGTTTGGATATTGAAGCTTGCTCTACTGCTATATTTGATTTTTTAAATCACAAACTTATTAATAATTCGCCTGTAGCATACCTCATATGACGTTTTCTAATTAGAGATAAAGATAATTTTCCAGTAGACATTGTTGGCATTAAGTGACTGCTGCATATTCCTTCTTTGGATAGTCTTAATTGCATACATCCACTTGCACATGTATGTAATATTTAAATAATAATGAGCAGGCTTCTATTTATGAAAGTTACTCCTCAAAATTTCTACAGTGATTTCCAGTATTCTCAACTGAAAATAATATTGAATTACGGAAAAAAGTGAAGTCCACCTTTAATTACCTTTATTGTTATCAATGTTGTCCATTAGAATACAGTTAAAAGGTGTTTCTAGATTCTTAAGAAATTTAAGAGGACTGCTTTAGGTTTAAGGATGTAAATTGAACTTAAAGAAGTGCAAAAAAAATTAAAATGCAATATTACATAAGTAGAATGGTTAGAATATTTCTATACTTTGTACAGATCCCATAATCTATTATAAAGTACCTAATATCAGTGAAATATTTTCCGGTCTCGGATTGTGATATTATTTCAACTTTCTCAAGTACAAAGGTAAATTAAATTCACAAGTTTGATACATATGATCAGAATTGAAAACAGGCTTCACTTGTACCGTTCAAAAGATCACTCTTCTGTCTTCTGTGCTTGGAATAACATTACTTCTCTGGTAAGCCAGTTAAGCTAATTAGGGGATCAATATGTGTAGACCGTAAAAATATCTATATGTTGCTGCTAATCCTTTCCATAACTTTTTTAGAGCTGCTGCAGTAAATATATAACAAGTTTGCATAATAATAATAAAGATTATAACAGACATCAAAATAAACTTGTCTCACACACACATGCATGCACAATGCACATGATCATAAAAGTCATATCTCTTCAAATATGGTTATATCCATATCCTAAAAGTGTGTTGACCAAAACAGTAAAAATATCTGAACGTTGCTGCTAATCCTTTCAAAAACTTTTTAAGAGCTGCTGCAATAAATATATAACAAATTTACATAATAGTAATAATCATTATTACAACAGACATAAGAATAATTTGTCTCACGACAAGTTCCTGCCAAAGAATTATTTCAGTACTGCAATTTAGACCTTGTGTCAAGCTTAAAACACACTGCACCAGTGCAATATATTCAATAGAAATTACTTAATTTAATTGTCTTCACGTTGTGTGCAGTAGATGAAATAAGACGCTTAATCAAGATCAATCATGCAAACTAAAAGTGAATTAAATCTATGTAGGAGTCAATTCATGCCCATAATTGATAAATATTCGGGGAGGAAAATGATTTTTTTTTAAATCAATAAATTGCAATTTATTACTAAAAAAAGTGAAGCATGAATGCTTTGAATATAATAATTATATATAATTGAGCAAATTTATTGATTTATTTTAAGTTATTAATTTGTCATTTGGCCAGAAAGTGTTTACCGTAAATATCTAATGTATCTTGGTTATCTTTTGAGATATTTCTTATGTTTTGGGAAATAAATACAAAATTCAGCCCTATAACCCGATTGTAACTGTAATTATTTCTTTTTTGTTTTAGCTTGATTAGATGGTTTGCTGCAGCAAGATGTTGGCTGTAACGTGATGCTACATTATTTTATACATGTGTTTATAAATAAAATACTACAGTAAATCATTTAATTTATTTGTGCATTTATGTTATTCCAGTATAATATTATTAAAAGAGGACGTCTGTTTTTATAGTTACGTACACTTGATTTAGAAGCACAATCCTTGGTGTTTTCAAACAATATCTGAGTCCATGTAGCTATAGATATCTTAAATGAGTATTTTTGGAACATTTTGTAGTTCGATTTTTCAAAACAGCATAAAATTCAGCAGTATTATATTAAAGCAATGACGGAGGGCCTTTTAGTGTTATTGGTAATAACATTACACTTCCCTGTTGCCGATTGTCACAGAATTTTGACAGCATTCTGATAAAAAAAATCGAAGATTACACAATTATTATGGCGAACCCGGGGATATATTTTGCTTGTCCTGCTATTTTCAGGTACAGGGTGTTCACCCATAATGTCCCCCCCTTTTAACTTTGTTAATTTTTAAGCTACAAAAAAAATAAAAAAACAGAATTGTAGGTTTTTTTATGTAGTTTTTGCACACGTAAACAAAAAAACAAAAAATTGTATAGTATACAGGGTAGATCAAAAAGAACCATTTTTTTAAATCTAGCCCCCATTTTTTATTCGATTTTTCGATTCTACCTAAAATTCTATGAATTTTTAATATAACACACTATATGCCTATTCCTAATACTTTAGGAGTTATTGACAGTTAAAGTCGCTATTTTTTAATTATAATAATAATTCTTTAATCATTTTTAAAACAGAAGATACAAAATCACCACTCAAAGCAATGAGGTCGAATTGAGGAAACTCAATATTTTCACCTCAATGACTTCAAAAGCTAAACAAAAAGTTATATTCTTAGGTGGCTGTTGCCATAAAAAAAATAAAAGAACAAACAAAATAGCGAATTCAACTGTCAATAATTCTTAAAGTATTAGAAATAGGCATATAGTGTGTTATATTAAAAATCCTTAGAATTTTACGTAGAATCGAAAAATCGAATAAAAAATGGGGGCTAGATTTAAAAAAATGTTTCTTTTTGATCTACCCTGTATACTGCATAATTTTTTGTTTTTTCCTTTACGTGTGCAAAAACTACATTAAAAACCCTACAATTTTGCTTTTTATTTTTTTTTGTAGCTTAAAAATTAACAAAGTTAAAGGGGGGGGACATTATGGGTGAACACCCTGTACATTGAAATCTGATAATTTCGGCATAGCCATCACATAACTTCGCTTCCATCAACGGCAACACTGCCCGTTGCACATTTTAATAAAAACGTGTTGACCGATCCTAAGGCTGGCCGCACACACACGTTACCAGATCAGGCTACCGAATCAGATTACCGGACCCATACATGAGGTTCGGTTTTGATTCGCATCAGATTAGTTCTTCTCGTGTAGGTTAAAATGGATGACAACGATGACGATGAGCTTTTGGCCATTGCATTATAGCTCGTAAATATAAGATAGCTTTGCACAATACTTGAACTCACCGGCAGGTGAAATTCCATGGCAGTATCAAAGATTGTTGATCTAGTGAATTACTAATGCAATTTTAAATATAATAATAAATAACTTCCTAATAACTCAAGTGTATTAATTAAAATGATACATTAATAAAGATATAAAAGAAACTTATGCTTTTTCTTGTTTTGAGATGGTTCAGTGGTTTCCGTTTCCCAGTCTTCCCAAACCTCTTTGCAAACTTCCGTCCATGCGATGTCTTTCAGATCGCGATTGTGATATTCTTCGATTATCTCCCAGAGGCAGGGGTATTTTTCAATCGCAACGATAATATTTTCCGTATCACACATGATTTTGAATTACTTTGTTTAGATCTTCAATTATTGTTAACCTCAACGCAGAATATACAAGATGTCGTTCTATCTGAAAAACTCGCGTCAAAACCTAGTGAACCTGTCGGACGTTTGCTGCCCGTGGTAACAAAAGCATTCATAGCGCGCCTTCCGATAGTTTGTTTCGAATATTTTCCTAATCCGCCAACCTGGGGCCTGTAACACAAACCATACAATTGTAACAAGTTACAAGTAATCTTCCTGTAACTACAAGTCCTACTTAATTCCGTATCACAATGCCAATTGCTACAATTGTAGAAATTAAATAATTTTGTACATATGTATGAAGCAGACTTGTCATAATACGCTTGCGACAGTGGTTATTCAAGTAGTAAGTACGTGTGCCGCGTCTTGGTACGGCGTGCTAAGTAAAATGTCTTCAAAACAAATTGTTTTTGAACGTAGAATGCAATTTTTAAATAAGATTAGACAAAATAAACATATTCTTTTTGGTGCGCTCTCTGGAACAACTGAGAAAGCAAGATAAAGTAGAAAAATGGAAAGAAATGGCAATGGTGGCTCAAAGTATTTGTTTACTTCCCTCGAATAACATAGTAGAATGTTAGATCTGGACGACAAACAGCCATACAGTTGAGTGAATGTTTACGATGGCGATTGATATAGGCTGGTTCATTAATTCTGTGAGCGTCTATATTTATAAGTGTTC
>MU185553.1:73592-110111 GCA_016904865.1 Pissodes strobi
AATCAACAAGAACTAACCAAGTGCTTACCAAAACTAACCCAAAATTAAGAATTATTATTTTTTATTAATTTACATTTTTTTCTTAATTTTAAATTAGTTTGGGTTTATTTTGGTTAGTACATGGTTAGTTTTTGTAGGTCAAGCCCTCGTAGCGAGCAAAGCGAGCGGAGGGCCGCGCAAAAAGCCATAATAATACCATATACCAGTTACCGTCAACGGCTAGACGTTATTGCAAATTTTGCGTTAGCCTAAGCATAAATCTAAACATTCCCAAGGAACTCGCTAATCACTTAACAGTTTGACGCTGGACAGAATATATTCACAGTTTTAGCACAAAACAACAATTAACAAAAAAACGGTAACTTTTTAGTTGAAGTGACAGGTCGATTTTGTCGTTTTACGGTTTTTTCCTCAGAAACACACGTGGAAACACATAAATTGAGTGTTTTTACTTAATTTTTAGTAATTTTTTTTTATCGGCGGAAACCTAATAGTAACTGTCTCTCGGGACAGTGGAGTAAATAGGGGTGCTGGGTGGGGTAAAAAAGGTGTACAGAAATGGAAAATATTCGGTTTGCAAAGGCAAATTTTGCTAAAAGTATGTGCTATTTTTATAAACATTCCAGTGGCTTAGCAAGGAAAGGGAAAAAGAGCTCCACTTTCCCGTTGCAGTTAATTATTTTTTTATAGTTCTAATAATATTTCACTTCGCGCATGGCCCTACGCTCGTTCCGGGGGCGCAACTGAACAAAACTAATCCACACTAGCTCAAGGCATGCACAATATGAAAAAAAGAGATTTTCGGGTGTGTATTGCCTATATTTCTAGTGTTTTTGCTTTTTTTTCGGCTCAAATGTGATGGATCTTCCGATTTCAAATATATGTTTTTCATTTTGAGCATGCCTTCAGTCAGTTTTGTTTCGTTGCAACTGCAACGAGACAGTAGAGCCCTTTTTCCCTAACCTTTTTACGCCACTGGAATATGTATAAAAATACCTCATTTTTAACAAAATTCATCTTTGCAAACCGAATATTTTCTTTACCTACAACTTTTTACCCCACCCAGCACCTCAATTCGCTCCACTGTCTTGCAAAACATTTGATTACTATTATGTTTCCGCCTAAATAAAAAACGCCAAAAAATTACGTAAAAATATTCAATTTATGTGTTCATAATCAAGAATTCTTGGGTGCCCGTCGGTGATTGTAATACGAGATGGATCAACCAATAGGAGAGGTCGATTTTTACGTAATGCACTATTTGTGTAAAGGATCTTAAAACGCCAATAATATCGTTAAATTAACCGACACGCGTTTTCTAGCGACATCTATTAGAAGAATGCCTTATTAAGTTATTATGACAGCTAAAAAATGCCGAAAACTATAAAGCTTCGTCTGAACTTCTTTAAAGACAATGTCTAGATTCTTGATTATTTCACTTTCTTAAAACTATTGAATAATTTTTTTTGCATAATTAACTTTTTTTATAACTGATATTTTGGGAGCGGGGTAGATATGTTCGAGGGGAGCGAGAGAGCTAAATTGTATTAAAAAGGGGTAGATCTGCCCCGAATAGGGTAGCAGTGGCAACACTGGCTGTTCTACGAATTTTTAAAAATTGACAGATATCTGCTACATAGCGTTCGACGGTTCGCGCGACTTAAATGTCTTTATTATGCACCGGTATTCGCGTCTACCTACAGCGACTTTGAGCATTCACGCATGCGTACGTGCTAATTCATATATATTTCACAGTTGTTTTTTCTTAATTTTGGCTGCTGCCAAATGCGCAAGGCCGAAGTTCGAAAATTTGCTGTAGGTAATCTATCAATCAAAAAATTCATTCATTCTTTCACACTGCACAGTCGATTCGATCGTAATGTTTATCCAGTTTTCAGTTTGTTCAGTGAGTTTTTTGAGAAGTATTTGTTCATCGCAGTTAGTTCATCGCAATCTCGCCTTATATTAAAAATTTTATTTAATATCGATTTTTGGTGAGTTTTGATAGACTAACACGTGATATACATGGTTATAAAGAGAAAATAAGGGAGTCAATTCTGGAAAAAAGTTTTTAATAACATTGATATTGGTAACGATTCGATCGCAAAATGGAATTGCACTTGCACTTGCTTCATCAGGTGTTGCAGCTAGGTTGTTGGAAGGCAGTCGAACAGCTCATTCAGCACTTAAGTTGCCGTTGAACATGCAAACTAATGAAACTCCAACTTGCAACGGAGGAATTCTGCAATGGTCAAAGTGTTGCAGCAAAACGAATTGACCGTTTGAGATGAATGCACGATGCCACAGAAAAAATCTGATGAGATTAAAAAATCGACCAAAACCGGTTTGGTGGTGCAATGATTCTATTGGCAGGTGATTTTCGACAAACATTGCCAGTGATTCCACAATCAACGCCAGTAGACGAACTAAATGCATGTTTGAAGTCGTTAATTATATGCAACTACGTCAAAACCCTTAAATTAAATATGAACATGCGAGTCGAATTGCAGAACGACCGATCTGGAGAAGTTTTTTCCAAACAATTGCGCGACATTGGTATGTAATGGCAAAATTCCCGTTGACACATCGTCTGGGTACATTACATTCCCTTCAAATTTTTGTCACTTTACTGAATCAAAGACGGAACTCATCGAGATGGTGTACCCAAACATTGCTCAAAATTACAAAAATTATGTTTGGTTGAGCGAACGTGTTATATTGGCTACAAGAAACGTTGATGTCAACGAAATAAATTTTGAGATTCAAAATAACATAGCTGGCGAATTTAAGACATACAAATCGCTTGATTCCATTATTAACCAAGATAATGTCAACCATCGAACGGAATTTGTAAATTCGCTGGAATTGCCCGGATTACCACCTCATAACCTGCAATTAAAAGTCGATTCGGTAATCATTATGTTGCGGAACATAAACCAGCCACGTCTTTGTAATGGCACCCGGCTTGCGGTGAAGAAATTTATGAAAAACGTCATCGAAGCCACAATTTTGAAAGGGAAGTACAAAGTTGAAGATGTTTTGATTCGATGCATCTCTATGATTCCGAACGACATACCATTCGACTTTAAACGGTTACAATTTCCAGTGCGGCTTGCATTTGCAATTTCAATAAATAAATCTCAAAGGCAGTCGTTAACTGTTGAAATCCATGTTTTTCACATGGTCAATTTTATGTCGCCTGTTCCCGTGTCGGGAAACCATCAAAATTATTTATTTACGCGCCAGAAAAGAAAACTAACAATGTTGTGTATCAAAAAGCATTACAATAAACAATATGTTTTGAAATATATATTTTTTTATTATTTATTCCAGTTCGAATTGAATATTCATAGCTAAGACAGAACAACGTCTGTCGGGTCAGCTAGTAAAGATACAAAAGAAACTTAGGTACCCTTTTTCTTTTTTTTTTGGATGATTCAGTGGTTTCCCAGCCTTCCCAAATCTCTTTGCAAACTTCAGTCCATGCGATGTCTCTCAGATCGCCATTGCGATACTCCTCGTCTATCTCCCAGAGGCCGGGGTATTTTTCAATCGCAACGATAATATTTTCCGTATCACACATGATTTTGAATTACTTTGTTTAGATCTACAATTATTGTTAACCTCAACGCAGAATATGCAAGATGTCCTTCTATCTGAAAAACTCGCGCCGAAACCTAGTGAACTAGTCGGACGTTTGCTGCACGTAGTAACAAAAGCATTCATAGCGCGCCTTCCGATAGTTTGTTTCGATTATTTTCCTAACCCACCAACCTGAAGTCGTCTCGATGAATTTGGATCGTATGTCCGGATCGCTTCCAGATCGTTCGTGTGCGTTGTATACACATATGCAATGATAAAATAGTCCTTCCGGTCGTCCGGTTAGGTTACCGTGTCAGGGAACCTGATGGAGTTCCCGTACGTGTGCGGCCGGCCGAATTTGGATCGTATGTCCGGATCGCTTCCAGATCGTTCGTGTGCGTTGTATACACATATGCAATGATAAAGTAGTCCTTCCGGCCGTCCGCTTAGGTTACCGTGTCAAGGAACCTGATGGAGTTCCCGTACGTGTGCGGCCGGCCTAATTCTGGAGGGGGTTGGGAGGTAGTTAGGGGTGGTAGCACAAGCGTCTTATCGAGTAGCATCATCGTGGGCAATTTGGTGGCTCTAAGCTCTTTGAAAAGGGGCGGTCAGCAGCTTTTTTCGATGGTCAACAAATTAGGTAGACCTACTACAGGCTACTTTTCAAATATTAGATAGTAGTGATTAGGAAACTGAAGGCATTGTGTGTGTCGATTGAAATTGTTGCTTTTCGTTGTGATGTTGAAGGTATTTTAATTATTTATCCCTAAAAATGAATGTAATAAGAAAATTATTTTCAGAGTTTTCAAAGTATAATAGTCAAGATTTGCCAACTGCTCTGACGTTTTCCCCTCAAAAACTTGGGCGATTCCCCACATCCCTCATGATTTTTTTAGGTTTGTCAGATTTGGAGTAAGTAATGAAAATAATGGCAACATGGTTTCGGGTCTATTCGTTAAAATAGCAAAAAATAAATTAAAAATGGTTTATTTAGTTTTATGAATGAAAAAATCACGTGAAAATATAAAGCATGTTACTTTTTCTGTCGATATATTTAAAGCGTTACAAAATCCCCACAGTGATTATATCCCCACACTTGATGAAATTCCCCACAGACTGGCAACCCTTAAATAGTATATCGATATATGTAAATAAAAGTTTTTTTTTCCTTGATCGGTATATTGATATATTTCCTAAATATATCGATATTTTCTTGCCGATATATCGCACATATCGATATAATTTTGCTTCGATATATCGTCGCACAAAAATTTTACTATACAGAGAAAGTACAAATTATTTGAAATATTTCTCTCTTATTTGCCTGTTAAAGTGTACGGAATAATTCCCCACTCTTTGCCTTTTCCCGTTTCAATCTCGAGCGACAGCCATCCTGACACCAGAATTTTTGTGTCGTCGGATGAATGTCAACCATTTGTCATTACAAAACAATATCCACAAAGAAAATGATTAGCGGCTAGCTCCCAAGATTCATTCCGTTTGCTATTGGTCGAAACAATAGGCGGGACTATAGCGTTTGCTTACTATTTTCACAATATTGACTTGCATCTTACTGCCGCTCCCCGATCGGAGCTAAGTACAAATACTACCTGTAAGTAATTGTTTGTGTGAATCGTTGTTGGAAAAGATGTTAGATTGGGTTATTGTACTGCGTTTTTTTATTTATTTTTCCTGATTTTGGACTTGCCTTGGGTTAGTTTTGGTTAGTTTCTGTTTGTTGAGCCCCGTAGCCAGCGGAGGGCCATGTGTGAAGTGAAATATTTTAAGAGCCGTATTATAGTGGATATACAGCGGCTTGCACGTGTTTCCGCGAATATATTCCATTGCCCACCATTCAAAACATATTACCACAAAGAATCCCCCTTCCTCTTGTGCATATTACAACCATAATAACTTCGACCAATAATAAACGGAATGCATCTTGGGAGCTATCCTCTCCTAGAAAATGAAGTAAAGTTGATTGATTCAAACACAAGCGTCTAGAGATAGGGCTAAATTTTCGATCCGATACCGTGCATGCGCAATGGCGAAACAAGAATAATAGGTATTATTATGGCTTTGCATGGCCCTCCGCTCACTACGGGGGCGCAATCAATAAGAACTAACTAAAACTAGCCCAAAATTAAGAAAAAGGAGTAAATTAATAACAAACATAACCTAAAAAAAGTAAACAAAACATCTGTCGCGACCGACGGGAATCGGACCCGCAGCACAGAAATGACAGGCAAAACCTCTACCTACTACACCACCGAGACGTTGAAAAAAAATCACTAGAACGTAAAGACATGGATAATTCCGATATTTCGGCCACACTACGCATGTGATATTCCTGTGTGTAGACACGAGTCTACACCGACAGCGAACGAACTGGGGACTTTGTGGAGAGGGCTAGGGGTCTAACGTCACTTGTGTGCTATTGGCCAGAGAAAGTGTAGCTAACGACAGTCGAAGCTCTGAGAACTAGGCTTTAGTGTCGTTTGCCATAGTAGTAGCGTCTTCTGACAGCGATTTGTTTTGATCTTTTCTTGTCGGTTCCACGACGCGACCCGACATTGGCCGAATCGGCAGAATTACCCATGTGTTCGCGGTCCGCTAGTTCTCTTGTAACCGTCTGATAGGGCGGTGGTTCGATAGTCGATAGTGTGTTTGTGATGCGAAGATTGCTGGTTCGACCCCCGTCAGTGCCAAGCTATTTTTTTTTTTTTTTTCGGTTATGTTCGTAAAAAGTTTTTTTTTCCTTGATTTTGGGTATGCCTTGGGTTAGCACCTGGTCAGTTTCCTTTTCTTGAGCCCCCGTAGCGAGCGCGGCGAACGGAGGGTCATGCGAAACAACTTAATTATTGCCAACATTCGGCCAGTCGCCGAAGGTCACAAGAAAAGATCAAAACTGACCGCTGGCTGAAGACACTAGTGTAAGCGTAATGGTTTTAATTTTAAATAATATTTATTAAAGGGCCCCCGAGAAGTAAGATTTGGAAAAACTTTACGGAACAATAAAAAAAACTACTCAATGCAATCCGCGTTCGAAATTTACAAAATTCTGGCAATACCACTAACTCTGTTGCTCATTTGCTGCTTAAACATTCCGATGTGTATAAAACACCGTTTGAATAAACTTTTTTGTATTAGATAAATACATCGATATATTGAATATATCGATATATTTGGTTGGATATATCGAATGTATCGATATATTGTTTCGATATCATACGATACGATATATCGATATATAAATATTTTTTGCCATCCCTACTCGCACTGCTCGCCACATAAATTACTGGGTCACTTCAATTAATTAATTGAAATTATAAGTAATAAATAATAATTAATACGTTAAAGTAATTTTCAGTCGTAAAATAATATAGCCATTTTATAGGTAGAATATGAAAAATATATTACCTACGCCTCTGTTGAATGACTCTCCTTGACGAAGATTTATGGCTATTGATTATTTGATGACTGAAAATATCTAAGATCGGGTATTAAATTACTCTCGACAATTAAATAAACATCCCTACCATGATATACTCAGAGGTAACACAATGTGTACATTATGCATTATTAATAAAACAAGAAATATGCAAATAAACTACAAGGTCAGCAGACAATAATTACCTGTGAAATGAAATTCCAGGCTCCTTCTTCTCACTTCGACTCTTGCAACCATATACCATTATGAATCTTAATTTTTATCTCTCTTTGTTCAAAAACTAACAAAATAACTGCAAAATAGCACCGCCACAACAATAGATGTGTTTGCCACATAAATAATGGCCGCCGCTCTGAAAAGGCTTCAATTTCAGTACATTGGCTTAATGTCAGGCGCGGTATCCTTACTCTTACTAATCTAAGGCTCGCAGGCTAAATTTGTAGGTTATAGTAGTAGTAGTAAACTCTCTATTGGCCTTTTTCGTGAGAAAATTCAGCCAGAAAAGACCTCTATCCGGCTTAGTTAGAGCTGGGGCGACCCATCCCAGATAAGTTACACCTGATGGATAGAGATACTATTTTTAGAGCCCTCAGTATGTCGAGTATGTACTCCTGGGGGCTCAGATTGTTACATGCACGGCTTGTTTCAAGGTTCGAACACCACCGGCTGGACATTCACACACATTTAAATCTTGTACATGCACGGGGCTCCAACCCCGGCTGGACGTCCGAATCCTATTCGGGGAATCTACACAGTCCCTGAAAGCCCCATGGGTCCCCAAACTAACATATATGTATATGAAGCTGGAACAAAATGGCCGATACCCGACACGTGCACACTCGACCGAAGACGAATCGGAAGTCAAAAAAAATTGTAGGTTATATCAATAAGTCAATATAAGGATATGGTGCACTTCCGGTCCTACCGTCGTAGGATGAGCACGTTGGAAACGGATTACAGAATTCGGCACGGGTAGTGGAAGCCATTTTGCTTAGAAAACGTGTTTCAATCCTGCGGGGGGGGAGTCCGGAAAGTCGTGCCGACTGGATAGTGTAAGGGGTGGGTCACGTATTGGAGGGTGATTCCTACTAGGACTCCAGGGTTATTTCCGTTCGCGGTAGCATGGCCTGTGGGCGGTCGGGGGTTTATCCTGCAGGGATTTGGAGTCTCTGACAGAAAGTATTTATACCTACAATGTGCGAAGCCCCCTTTCATAGGAACTCAGTCGTGCAATTCATGTGCTTATATTTACGTACAAGTCGGGAATAACCAGGGGCACAGGCCCGTCTTACTGGAAGTTCCCACCGAATAAGGCCCTTCAAACCGGAATAACGTGTAACGGATGTAGAAGAGTAGCTCTACCTCTCCCTAAGCGCCAGACGAAGGGCGGTGCTGGCAATAAATTGCCCCATAGCAAAGCCATTTCATCCCCTATGAAGGGGATTAAAAGTAACAGAAACAAGGATAAGGTGTAAACAAACCGACATGTACCGAGACAAATAGCAGATCCATAAAGTTGGAGCGCGGTACATGTATCGGCAGATTCAATTGAATTACAGAACGCGGTTGGTTAATGGAACACAAATTAACGAACGCTCAGATAAATGCCCAGTTTGAACAGATTTTTAAATTAAAACCATTTGAAATACGCATTTAAAAAACAGTCGAAGCAAAGGAGGGGTAGTTCTAAATATATTTACCTCACCCTTACCATTCTTTAAGAGTAAATTATGTTAGATGTTTTCTAATTAGGGCCAAAAACAATATCCCAGTACAAAAGGACAATTTAAATTTTCTGGTGATTATCAGATTTGGAGTAGATTATCAAAAAATTATGCAGGATTACAATTAAAAAAGTATGTAGATTAGTTTACATTGAAAAAGTTTTACCATACATTCGGACCCGATTTTGTCATATGGGCTGCTAGCTGCTAGTGCCAGAACCAAAATAGTCAAAATACTGCTTCATTAATAAGGTAGTTATTTTTCATAACATTACTTCAGGTCACTACCAACCTTAAAAAATATTTGATTTTATGTTTTAAAAATGCATAGAAGGTAACAAAAGAAAAAAGTTGCTGCTGTAATTAGTATCATTATTGTTGCCGCTGCCCTGTTGGCGAGAGAGACTGGAGAGAGAAGAATCGAAACCAGAATCGAAATAGCAACAAAACACAATAAGAATCGACGCTTTCGGAACACCGAACAATCAATAGGAAAAAGGAAAAGAATAGACAAAATAAAAACGTCAATAAGCGTGTTCTTTTGCTTAACAATGCCCAATTTTTTTCTCCAGAATTGCACGAACTTGCGATAAAAATCATTAGCGGCTAGGTCGCGTTCCCGATAACAAGATACTGCCTGGGACGCGACGTTATACAAGGCCACTTAAAGGGGGCGCTGCGTTATGACAATTACCCATGTCGTGGCGGTTTAACGATTTTCCAAGCGGTATAATGGACAGCGTCTTGGCCTGTCATGCGGACATCTAGGGTTCGATTTCTGTTGGTTGCAAGACTTTTTTGTTCGTAAAAAATTTTATTTCTTCATTTTCGGTATGCCATGGTTTAATTTTAATTCATTTTTGTTTGTTAATCCCCCTTAGCAGAAGTGTCTAGAGATCGATGTTTTGTTTATGTTTTTATTAATTATGGGTTCGTTTTGGTTAGTTCTTGTTGATCAAGCCCCCGTAGCAGTGTTACCGCAGACTATTTTATAATTTTACCAATGTACTTACAAATATCCCGAAAATGTACTAAATTGTACAAAACAGTTTTTTTTAACTAGCCATAGGGGTCAAATTTTCGATGCGATACCGTGCATGCGCAATGGCGAAACAAGAATAACAGGCATTATTATGGCTTTGCATGGCCCCTCGCTCGCTACTGGGGAGGACGCTATCAACAAGAACTAACCAAAATTAAGAAAAAAAAGTAAATTAATAAAAAAACAAACATAATTTAAAAAAGGTAAACAAAACATCTGTCGCGACCGACGGGAATCGAACCCGCAGCGCAGAAATGACAGGCAAAAACTCTGCCTACCACACCACCGAGGCGTTGAAGGAGTTTCGCTAGAACGTAAAAACATGGATAATTCTGATATGTCGGTCATATTACGCATGCACGGTAATTCATCGAAAATTTGACCCCTTATAGCCCTTTTGTTTTTTATCGCCAATTAAAAGCTGTAAGCTCGCTTCCGATAGCAAAGTGTATTTTGTAGGTTAATTAATTGTATAGAAATAAAACTTGCAGATCCTTTATAATTACGAATACATATATTTCTAAAACCAAAACCAAGAAAAAATCTATCGTTAAACAAAATAAAATTCTTAACTGAAAATAAACATCTGAAACACAAGAGGCAAGATAAATAAACGTCAACTGCTCACTAACAGCTACATCTAAGCAAACTGAAAATAAAATATGTTTAAAGTAGACGCTCGGGGTTTTCTGAAAAGTGTCTAGCGATAGGGGCCAAATTTTCGATCCGATACCGTGCATGCGTAATATGGCCGAAATATCAAAATTATCCATGTCTTTAGTCTTTCTAGCGAAACTCCTTCAGTAGTGTAGTGGGCAGAGTGTTTGTCTATGATTTCTGCTCTGCGGGTTCGATTCCCGTCGGTCGGGAGAGATGGTTTGTTTACCTTTTATAAGGTTATGTTTGTTTTTCATTAATTTACTTTTTTTCTTAACTTTGGGTTAGTCTTGGGTTAGTTTTAGTTTGTTCTTGTTGATTGCGCCCCCGTATGTAGCGAGCGGAGGGTCATGCAAAGCCATAATAATACCTATTATTCTTGTTTCACCATTGCGCATGTACGGAATCGCATCGAAAATTTTCCTCCATTACTTGACGCTTGTGATTTCTGCGGCCGGCAGGGAATTACCAGCGATCGGTGTGACGGAGGTAGAAGAGTTTAAAGCATTGTCTTTATAAGAAGAAGGTTTAAAGTTAAAGGTTCCTGTAAAGATTCCTATTGCTTTTTCATTCCAACAAGGCCAGCGTAACTTTCAGCGGTTGTCTATACTAGATGGTCCTGCTGCATGAAAGAAATTCAATTTTTGAGCGCTCGTGTGAAATGTACTAAATTTTACCAATATCCCTGTAAAATGTACTATTGTACTTATACGTTAAAAATGTACTAAATTTAGTACAATTGTACTAAAACGGTAACGCTGCCCCGTAGCGAGCGGAGGGCCACGCGTGAGTGAAATATTACAATACTTCTGATCAGGAACGTTTTTAGACCAGCGCGATCCAGTGTTGCCATTCGTAGCGACTTGTCGCGAAAATAGCGACTTTTTGATGACTGTGAGACACACATATATTTAATACTACTATATCGCGAGTCGAGCCAAAATTTGTCCGAAACCAAAACGAGATAGAATGATCGATGTGTACTTTCAGCGTTGAGCGCAAGTCAATAATTTCAACCAATAAGTTTTGCCCCTTCGATTATCGATCGCCTCCACGTGTGCGTGGTCGTATAGAGCGCCGAATTGTCAGCTCGTTTGCCGTTTTGTTGTTTGTTGCCGTTTACCATATATTTATTTAATAAATATATGCCGTTTACAGTATTAAAGTCATTGTGAGTCGTCCATTTTGGTGTTTACGGTTTGCTTTGTACTTTACTCAAATCGCTATACTTACATTGTTTATTGTTATTTCGAAGTTTTTGTTGTTTGTTGCCGTTTACAGTCGTTCATTTTGGTGTTTACTGTTTGCTTTGTATTTTACTCAAATGCCCATACTTACTTTGTTTATTGTTATTTCAAACTTCGACAATCTATCGGTGTGAACTTGTAGTGAAGATGTCAATCATAGAATACAATTATGTAAATTAATTATGGATTTGTACATAAATGTTAGATTTTTCCATGAAGCCAAACAAATGTCGTCTGAAGAAGAATACCTATATAAGACAAAAATACACTATTTTATTTAAGGGGCAATAAAATTAGAAGTGTGATAATATCATTAACCCAAAAATATATAAATGAATATCTGCAGTTACATCCTGTTTGAAAACTAAGGTTCATATTGTTTTGTAATCATATGTTGTTTTTCAATTATTTCTATCCACCACAAACATCTATTCATTTTTGGAATATCATTAAAGTTATACAACAAATAAATTTCCTAAATTATATTGTTAACATAAATACTAATTTATGATGAGGGCGTTTCACACTGACTTGGATTTCAAAACGTACATACCATATTTATGATTTTATTGATTTTAATATGTGAAATATACTATTTGCCTCGCTAGCTCATGCGCAAATTAACCAAAGTACACATCAAGCAAGTGCAATGAGTGCAACAGGTACATACTCGGCGAACTGCAGTTCCATAGTAAACAAGCTTGACACACGATATAGGAGTATTAAATATATGGTGAGACATAGCGGCGATTTACAAAAACAAGCCTAGTTGTAGCTACTTTTTCGAATTTTGAATTAGGCTAGGAAGTTTTGTTAATCACTGTTTTGCGAATTGAAATTATCGTATTTATCTTGATATTCAAATTATAATTGAGGACCGGGAGCCACTGTCATGTCTGCTCTATCGGCTCGTCTCAGATTAGATCGCATCAGTTGTGGTCCGGGGTCCGGAACTTCCCCGAAATCGGTCGTTCTGGTCAAAACCTTTTGTTTTTATTCCATGTTCCATAATTTGTGCGTTCGTCTGCCTAAACGCAATATAGTGCCTTTACCTTCTGCTATAGGCAGTATACTTTACACCAACTGCTAATCAATCTTTAACTAATACATGATAATCAAAATACAACAATGATTGGTTTTGACTAATTAAATTAGTTTTTGATGTGTTGTGTGTTATGTTGTTAGTTTTAGTGAAAACACTATTTTGTTTCTCCTACGTTTTTATTAACTATTTTTCCCTTCCAATTTTATGCAGCAAAATAAAAAATCCTATTCTGTAAAAAAACACCTGTTTTTTGTTTAGGATAATACGCCTCTGTCTGCGTCAGAACAAAGTAGCGACTTTTCACACCAGGTTGTAGCGATTTTTGGCTTTGCCGCTCTGGCAACACTGGCGCGACCTAGCTACTACTAGTATAAACATCGAACCTTTATGCAATGTCTCGAACTGCGAACTGGCAAGAGACTTGCACGAAATTTCGATACTGCACATGCTTTGATCAAGAGTATTGCGTATTGCAAGAAGAATTACGAATAGTAAAACGAGCTTTACCCTAGTTTCTTGTTCAGAAAATAAATGATGAAAAAGTGAATAACATATTTTATAAATTTTTTACACAAACGCCAAAAAAATGTCCTATACAACTAAATTCGTTATTTTAAGCGAAATTATTAACAGATTCTAAAAAATATGGAAAAACATTGATGAAAAAAATTAACTATTTTAAGTTACAACCTCTAAAAAATGAAATGGCAACGAGCGAAAGGAGCAAAATCGCTAACGATTTTTGCTTACAATTTTTGCAGATTTTGGCAGCGCATTCCATACAGGTAGGCTCGGCACATTCTCCACAATAGTATATTGTGTAACTAGGAGGAAAAGCAAAACATTCCTGGACGACTGTGGTAGTTGCTGGACGAGGCGAACATAGAAAAAGGTTCCCCAGTAAATTACAAAAAAAAATATATATAAATAAAAAACATTATTTCAGAATAAATTTATTTATAAAAATTAAACAAATATTATTTAATTATCAATTTCAGTTTGCTGGTGAAAATATAGTAATTTCACGATTTTGTTCCAGGAAAATACAGACACTCTTTACTTTAATACTACGATGCCTGGTCCCGGTACCAGATATTTGCCTCTAGCGAGCAACCATGATACAATACTTCTTTGTATCATGGCGAGCAACGATTATAAACCATAATGGGAGGGATTTAGTTTTTTACTATTTACAGGGTTTGTTTACTATTTTTCATAACACCTCTCTGAAAACTATCATTTTCGTCGTCTCTGTAGAGCAAAGAAAGTAAGTCTGTCCGGTGCGCCCACACAAGAAGTTTTCACGCTCCCTAATTTCAAGTGCTAAATTTGCAGTTATTTAGTCACAAAATAAGCATAAAGTATAATAAATTCGGTTAAAATTATACAGCGATGTATAGTCTAATTTTAAGTGAAATTATTTTATTTATTCTGACCTTACTTGTCACAAATATATTAATATTAGCTGCCTATTCAATTACAACAAAGCATACAAGCACATTTCCATATAGCAGCGCTTGATGAATATTAGATAAATACCTATGTCTTACAAGTTTGATGTTTGCTTACATTTTAATACAATAGTTTATTAATATATATACTAGTGTTAAGAGACCATATTTTTTCGCACGAGCACGAAATTAGGAAACCACCCGCTTGCGGCGAGTTTCTTAACGTACGTGTGCGGTAAATGTGTTTTGAAACGTGTGTTTTATACCATTTTTGCTATTTTGCACGAATTGTACGTCTTTTAATGAAAAACATTAATTTATTCTAGTCGCGATCGAAAGTTGGGCGGCCACCTTGTCACTTTTGACGTCTGTGTTATTAGGAATCCCATTCAAAGCGGTGTCGAAATTTTTGCTAGTGAGGCTCGACATTGAACAATTTTGTTAATATCATAGCAACCAGCCAACAAAAGTACTTTGCTTATCGAAAAGACTTTTTTCTACGACTGCCCTGAAAATAGATAAAAACGCACTAACAACTGCTCTTGAAAACTGGACATTTCAAGCATCGTGTGAAAAGTATACTTTGCACACGGCGTGTGCAAAGTATACTTTCACACGCTTATTCGGGTATTTAGATTAAAGGGCTTCGTCTCCGTTTTAGAGCTTTGCTCTCAGAGTTCCCATTCCCAGATCTCTAAAAAAGGGGGCCCAATTTTAGGGCTTCCCCCTCAGGAACCCCTTTTTGCAAAACTGTAGAAAATGGAACTCTCATACCAGGGGGCCCCTTTAAGGTTTGGGGCCCAATCTTAGGGCTTCGCGCCCGGGGCCTCCATTCCTAAATCTGTAAAAAATAGGACTCTCGTACCATAGGCCCCATTCTAGGGTTTCGCCCCTAAGGGGCCCCATTTTAGGGCTTCGCCCCAAGAGCCTCTTTTCCAAAATATTTGGAAAATGGGGACCCCACAACGGTGGCCCCATTTTAGGACTGTGCCCCTAGTTATAGTTTAGCGAGAATCTCTTACACACGTAGCTTCTTTCATTAGGAATAAAATTTTCTGATAAATCAATAATAAAAAGGTTTCCCATATAACATGTAACTTTCTACCACACTCCCAGTGGGGCACCCTATATGTAGCAGTCGTAGAAAAAGTATAGTGTGCTACACGTGCTGAAAAGACTTTTCACACTCATGAGACTTTATGACACTCGTCCACGGCTCGTGTCACCAAACTGTCTCATTCGTGTGAAAAGTCTTATTTTCAGCACTTGTTGCACAATATACTACTTTATGATACCAAAATAGAAAAAATATTTTTTTGAAATTCCTCACCGTTTACTCACAATCGTTCGCCCCATTGTGGTTTCACCACCCTGTATGTAAGAAACGCTTTTTCGTCTTTTTTCCTTGGAAGGTGAAGATGATACGTGATATTATTGTTTAAGTTTGTTACTATTCCTCTAAACATCATCCATATGTCTTCTTCGGAGGTTGATGAAATATTTTTGATTCTCAAAAATCTATTCCTTGGTTTGACAGAAGATGCGAAAGAGCTGTAGGTACAACAAGCCTACAAGTACTTGCGCGACTTCCGGTGTTCGGCTACGCGCTACGCCTCACACCAGAAACTGTCGTGCGCGCACCTGAAAAGCCTAGTTTCCAGACTGGTAATGAAATATACTACTAAAACGCCTAATACTTCATTTCACGCATGGCCTTCTGCGCACCCCGAGGGCGGAACCAAACAAAACTAAGCCAAGGCATACTCAAAATTAAGAAAACTCTTTTTTTACAAACATCTCAAAAAAAAAAGGTCTTGCCACTGACGGGAATCGAATTCGGAGCATCGAACTAGACCCGTTGCAAGCAACTCGCAGGACCGTGAAGGTATTCAAACAGTAAACACACCAAGTCCCGCCCATCCAACTGCCATTATGGCTGTAACCGTTGCTCGCTGGAGGCGAATCGTTACCAGGCGCTGTTTTGCACACGATATCGATAATATTGATATTTAGGAGTTGTTTTCAAGTTTTCATTGTCAGTAAATTTAGGATTACCAGGTGTCCTGGAATTGGCAGGATGTCCTCAGGGCCGCCGAGGGTCGAAACGAGCCCCGGGACTCTTCAGCATTTTGGGCCCCTATACTGTCTATCATCAGTACAAAAGGAGGAAGCTGCCGGATGCAGAAAATTTTTCCAAGTGCCACGCCCAATAATGTTCATTTTGAGCCTCCAAAAAATGAAGGCATAAAGCCTTAAATTTCCAGCCGCATGTGAGATGTGGAGGATGGAAGAGTGTTGCAGGAAAGTTTCATCAATTTTTGGAATGTGTACAAAACTTCACAATAATAATCGCCTATCTATAGCATTTTCACAAAATTTGTCTAGACCTTATTGGAATAATTTCAATGCTGGTTTTGTGACGTGTGATTAGGACTGAACTTATTGCAATAATTATACAGGTCCGGGCCGGCATTTCACCTCCCATCTTCTGATAGTAATTAAGTTAGGATTGTAATATTTTTCCCATTGCACACTCTATCTGTTTAAATAAAAATTACCTTAATTAGTAACTGAGATACAGAACGGAGGAGGTGAGATGCAGGATACTATGTACTATTAAAACTTACCATTCACAATCACAACACTAAATAGAAATAAATACTAATAAACTGAGATAGCTCGTTCGCAATCTATAATTTTTAGTTTTTTATTATTGAATAGAAGCCAAAGCATACGGGCCCCGGAAATTTGTCCCGTCTGCCATTATAAATTTTTTTGAAATAATATAGTTCTTTTTTTGAATATAGGGGTCAAATGCTGACGCTGAGGATTTTTTCTATATGCAATGCAGCATGGAGCGACAGATGTAATAAGCTCCTGGTTGAGCACGTATAAGCAGAGCTTCAGATTAAAACAAATGTTAATTTAACCTGCAAACAATTTTATAATCAGGCAGTTAAAAACTAAAAAATGAGCGAGTCTGCTCGAGACACTGGTGTGTAAACATATCCTATATCGACATGCACAAATATTTGAGCAGCCCTTGTAAAATCCCTGCGCATGGTTATAATGTCAGCCGCTTACACATTTCCGTCTCCATCCGCTTGCACATTTCCGCCCAATTTGTCGAGATTTACCCTCATACCGCCGCGTAAGATGTTTACACATCAAAATTTGAGCAAGTCTGCAAGTACTCGAGACACCGATGTGTAAACATATGCCCTATATCGACATGCACAAATATTTGAGCAGCCCTCGTAAAATCCCTGCGCATGGTTATGATGTCAGCCGCTTACACATTTCCGTCTCCATCCGCTTGCACATTTCCCCCCAATTTGCCGAGATTTACCCTCATACTGCCGCGTAAGATGTTTACCATCAAAAAATCTTGGAAGCTGTTAAGTGTGATAAGAAATAAATAATCATTTTAAAGTATTTTATCATCAATTACACACTATGGCGTATGTTAAATCCACAATATCGGACCCTGATCCTTCCAGTCCAGTTTTGCATAAAGGACAATTAAGTATGAAGTCATCTGACTTAAACGTTGGCGGTTTCCTAAGAAGTAATAAGAAGCTTTTATTATTTGGTGATCAGAGCTGCAGAGACTGGGCCATTTGTTTACGAAAAAACGTAACAATGAAAGACTACAGTATATTGGGAGTTACACAACCGTATGTTGATTTAAAAACATTATCAGATACAATTTTTGATTATGCTAAACATTATTCGAATTCTGATTGTGTTGTTATCTCATTAGACCTTAGATCAATAATTATAAAAAGAATTTCAGATTTAAAGTCACTTTTCGCTGTTGCTAAATTTACTAATTGCATTGTTGCTATCAAGCATAATTCGTTCAATTCTGTTTTTTCAAAAATTTATGATTATATTTGCACCTTTAACAAAAGAAACAATACATCCATTAGGATTGTTGAAAATTATAATCAGGGTATATATTTTCGACACAATACATTCTCTATGTGTAGTGTTTTAAGTAATTACGTATTGAATCAATTGGGTAATAGTTTTAATAGTATAGTTCTGAAAAGTATATCGACAGACTCACAAATAGAGGACCTGGTAGATAATATGGTATCTCATAGAGTTCATAGTTTTACCAAGTTACGATAAACACGCTTTAGAGACAGCTCCGTTATTTTTCTGATTTTTAGGTGCTAAAATGTATTAAGTTAGTAAATTTTTATACCGGTGACTAGAGAAAAGTGTAGTGAAGAAAACTATGAAAAGCAGAAAGCGATAGTATGTCCCAGTAAGTCGCCAATGTAGAAAATCCATTTTCCACATATCTATTGCGGACTTTATTTATAATTTACAACAATTGATGGAATTCCTATTGTTATTTGAACTTGGGATCCTTTAAAATAAACAGCATTCCTCACGAGATTAGATGAGCTGTAGTTGATTTTATGGACTATTTAAGGCAGTGGCGGCTATTCGGCGGAAGTAGGGGAAGTGCCACTTCCTCAAAAAAATGTAATTTAAAAAAAAATACAATTAATTCATTCATCAGTAAAATAACATACTTTAAGATTCAATGATAAAATTTTCTTAGTTTAGAAATAATCTGTTTCCCGTTACCTCTCTAATAACCAATAATTCAATTATTTTCAAATATTAAAATAAAAGCTTCATAATACAAGAACAAGAATCTCGCCACCTGCACATTGCCCGTTAACTCCACTGTCGAATGTCGAATAGAACAGCGGTACGCGCCGATAGCAGTGACAATCTCATTATCATTTGTCTAGACCTTTACCTTTACGGAAGAGGCATCGCTCGAGAGTCGTCGAGTCATCAAAAGTATAAGCGCAACTAGTTGGTTGCCAGACAACGATGACGTCGTAATGGTCGTACATTTGTTTGGTTTGCAATGATGGGAAGAGCTGACGTGTAGCACTGCCATTCTCAGATCAACGCGAAAGCACGTTGTTTCGTTTATTGCGAGTTTATTAGGGGACATTCCGCTGTGAATTTTTGGAATTATTTTTTATTTACATTCAACGGTTGATCCATTAGTATTATACGAGAGATATTTTCTATATATTCTAGTTTTAGTGTGTTTTTCGTAGACATTTGTATCAGCAACAAAATGATTTGTTGCTGATACAATATGAATATATTTTATTTTTTGATGATTTACCTAAAAAATACCGGTAATAATTATTAACAAATTTTGGCAGTTTGGGCGTGGCAGTGGGCGCTGTTCCCTCTTTACATGTCGGTAGCTCTTCCCCACTTTTCAAAGCCGCGAGCCGCCACTGATTTAAGGTTCCCCTTCAATCTAGCGTATACCATGTTTTGCAAGGGTTTGGCCTGGACCAATTGCTGTGAATACCGTTTAACATTTTCTTGCATTTTTTTTTATTTGTTAGAATACATATCAATGCTTCCGTTTCCAAAATGAATCTAAAATGTTTCAAATCTATAGATAAAAATAACCTAAAAAAGGCATTTTTCTGCGTAATTTTCAGAACCTTAAACCTAGTCGAATCGGTCTTAAAACCAATTACAAGCATGTCCGGAACCTTCCTTAATACGATGAAGCAAAAATCGTTGCATTTTAAATCATTTTATCTAGCCGTAACGTAGCGCCTCGACGCGAGTTTTATTGTAGGTACTAGGGTAAGCGGAATTAAGTAAGCCAGAGACGTATTTGAAATATTTGGACGGTTAACATATTATTCTTGCTGGCGCTTAGCAAATTGTATGGTTCGAAGTTAGTACTTATTATATTATACACTGTGGGCAAAATTAAATTGGAACCTTCATTAATGCTTAATAACTTTTTTATTTTCAAAGGATTTTTTTATCATTTTTGGATATGTTATGACCTAAGGAATTGGGATTAAAAAGAACTTTGCAAAGAGGGTCTGCTTCAGTGGCGTACTGAAAAGGGGGTATTTTTCAAAACCAATGTATTTCAGGTCGTTGCAAAAATCGGCCAAATTAAATAAAGATGTAAAAATGGGCAAAAAAGGTTTGAAACGGTTCGGAATATTGACCATTAAAAAATCAGGTCAATACAAACAAAATTAAAATGTATACTTTAATTTTGGGAAAGCCATGTCTTCTGGGCCAAATTAAATTGGAACCTTCTTTAATGCTTAATAACTGTTTTATTTTCAAAGGATTTTTTATCATTTTTGGATATGTTATGGTCTAAGGCATTGGGATTAAAAAGAACTTTGCAAAGAGGGTCTGCTTCAGTGGCGTACTGAAAAGGGGTTATTTTTCAAAACCAATGTATTTCAAGTCGTTGCAAAAATCGGCATAATGAAATAAAGATTTAAAAATGGGCAAAAAAAGATTTGAAACGGTTCGGAATATTGACCTTTAAAAAACCAGGTCAATACAAACAAAATTAAAATGTATACTTTAATTTTGGGAAAACCATGCCTTGTGGGCCAAATTAAATTAGATCATTTTGTAATGATTAATGATTTTTTATTTTAAAATGAATTTTTATCATTATAGCCGAAGATATTAGAATCAAAAAGAACTTTGCAAAGCGGGTCTACTTCAGAAATTTTGATAATTAAAATTTAATAAATTAAAAAATAATTTTAAATTTTAATGTACGCCACTGAAATAGACCCGCTTTACAAAGTTATTTTTGAATCTAATACCTTAGACCATAACATATTCAAACATGATAAAAAAATCCTTTGGAAATAAGTCATTAAGCATTAAAAAAGGATCCAATTTAACTTGGGCCCCAAGACATATGGTTTTCCCAAAACTAAAGTATACATTTTAATTTTGTTTGTATTGACCTGGTTTTTTAATGGTCAATATTCCGAACCCTTTCTAATCTTTTTTGCCCATTTTTACATCTTTATTTCATTTGGCTGATTTTTGTAACGACCTGAAATACATTGTTTTTGAAAAATACTCCCTTTTCTACATTGTTTTTGAAAACTACCCCCACTGAAGTAGGCCCTCTTTGCAAAGTTCTTTTTAATCCCAATACCTTAGGCCCTAACATCCAAAAATGGTAAAAAATCCTTTGAAAATAAAAACGTTATTAAGCATTAAAGAAGGTTCCAATTTAATTTTGCCCACAGTGTATATAATAATTTGATATGAGAGAGAAATTCGTCATGTTTGCGCTATGGAGTGTGAAGTATCGGATTAGGAACTTAAGGGTTTTTTTAACACTCAAAGGTGTTAAAGTTTTACTATAGTGAACGAACATAAAACATTTATTAATATAGTTAAGTACATAAATAAATTTAACAACACTATTTAAAAAAAAATGAATAAGTACATAAATAAATTTAACACTATTTAAAAAAAAAGACAAATATGCTACTATTTCTTAATCTTCTAGGATCGACCAGTTCGGTCAAAAGGCATTTCATATAAAAAGTAGAAAGTTGGTTTTTCATTTTTCCCAGAAAACTTCATCTTTAAAAATAATCTCATTCTTTGTTATGAAAGTCGTCCAAACAGTAAAACAATACGCCCTTTTCGCAATAAATAATTGTCCCTGAATTTGATAGTACCATTTATGATTCTTGTTGATAGTTCATTCTTTGGTCCAAAAAGTAACTTTCCTATCCTCTATCGCTCGATCTGGGGTAAGGTCTTTGGCTGCATATGGACATTTTATTTCTACCACTCCTTCCTCGTCTATGAGACGCATTTAAAGTTCCTTTACACAAATAGTGCACTATGTAAAAATCGACCTCTCCTATTGGTCGATCCATCTCGTGATGCAATCGATTTCTATCAAGAGCTCTTGTGGTGTAGAGGTTTAGATCGTTGGGTCTCACCTGGAAAACGCGGGTTGAACCCCGTTGCATTTTTTTATTTTTTTTTTAAAGATTATGTTTCTAAATAGCTTTTTTTCTTGATTTTGGGTATGTCTTGGGTTAGCACCTGGTTAGTTTCCTTTTCTTGAGCCCCCGTACGAGCGAAGGGTCATGCGGATCGACCAATGGGAAAGGCCGATTTTTATATAGTGCACTATTTGTGTAAAGGATCTTATAATGCCTATGAGACTATCAGGGGAAGCGGCTAGAAATTGATTTTCAGGATCTATAAAAAGGCCACAAGGTTGTATTGACTTCCCTATTATTCTTTCTAATTCTCTAAGAGCCTTTTGCTCATTTTCCTTGGCCCAATTCGTACTTAAAGAAAAAAAATCTTAGGATAAAGAATTTTTTCCACCAACTTCTGTGTGACACCATTACTTCTGACACCAAATTGTGTACATACTTCGGCAAAATTAGAGGCTGTTATTCTTTTTCTACGCTCTAAATGCCATAAATCTGAATTAGATTGATCCCGCGTTCCAATTTCTATTAATTTCAACTCATCTTCAGATTTAGAAAGCCTTTCCAGAAAACTATGTTTTTCTTGCTTAAGGTCGTCTAAATTCATATCTGGTTTCTGACATTCGTCCCCATATCCTTTTTTTATCTGCAGAATTCGATTTCGAACAGTTTTCGACGAACTCTTCTCTTATGATTTACCAAATTCTTCTTTTTGAAAAAGTAGATGGACTAATACCTTCTTGCAATATTTTTTCATGACGTAAATTGGTTTTTTGGTATTGTGGTCTACGCCGCCAGCGGAGCAACGACTTTGATAACTACCTCGTAAGCAATAATTTATTCTTTTACCACCAATCATTTTTGCGATAATTGAATTAAATTGTTCTACTATGTTATTGTCAACATCATGAATCAGACTATAACAGTTTCGGGATAATTGATTTTTGAAATTATGTAATTTTTCAGATAGATCTAAAAAATAGGTTGTTGATTGATATTGATTATTATAACTTATTAAAACACTTAAAACACACCTGTCATTTTTAAATCGGCATAAATTGTGTCTGTGGGTTTGTACTCTTTTTGACAAAAGTATCCGATTTGGCGACAATTCCTGTGTTCAATTTTTTCATCTAATGGTAATTGTTCAATCTTTCTATGGGCTATAGCTCTTATTATGGCAAACCAGGCGTTTCCTCTTAGCGCTAAGTTTGGGGCGAGTTTTTTTTTTGTTTTTTCGACGATCCCCCGGAATGTCCATTTTCACACTTCACAAATCAAATAAGTCAAATAAACCAAAAAGCTAATATTCACTATAGGCACTCGATACAAAACAAAATATTATTACACAACAAAAAATTAAAATACCAGCACAAACCACGAGGCTTTCCGTTCGATACACAAAGGAATAA
Source organism: Pissodes strobi (assembly GCA_016904865.1). Lineage (NCBI taxonomy): Eukaryota > Metazoa > Arthropoda > Insecta > Coleoptera > Curculionidae > Pissodes > Pissodes strobi. The sequence continues at coordinate 97,009 of MU185553.1, forward strand.
TAATAGTATATTATTTTATATGGAGGAAAAGTAGTGATACTTTTCATGGCACGCTCGTGGTTAATAGAGAGCAAGCCATGAAAAGTAACTTTTCCTCCAAATAAAATATGCTGTTTTTTCTTCAAATGTCGACAAATTACTGCAAAAACATCTCTTTTTAATAGTAATAATAATTATTATTAAAGGTAAGTGGGTTCGCAAGGCGGCTTAGACCGGTGCGATGTCGGTGAATAGGCTCAGGTTGTTGCTATAGTAATGTAACATAAAGCTGTCAGTGGACACTGTCAACAATAATTATATTTTTAAAATTGCGTTTTCGATTGCATTTTAATTCCGTATTAACAAGCAGTTATTGAGTAAGTTCGATTAAATAATAACCAATTTGTTCCTAAATTAGTGATTTTTAGAAATGCAGTCACAAATCGAGTGATAAATACAAATTTTAGTTTAATAACTCTTGAGTTGTTGACGCTTATTTTGATGTTTGTTTGTATTGTATCTATGTTGCTATGACAACACTTTTACCTCCGCCGGCGGAAAAGTGAAAAGTAAAGCTCCGGCGGAGGAAAAACGAAACTTCACGGCCGCCTACACAGTCGAGTAATGACGGATTTACTGACGTTTGAAGAAAAAAAATATTTTTTTATTCATCCTAGTATCATAAATCCTCTGTGCGGCGGGGGTCGCATCGTTGTCAGTTGAATTCCTAGAATAGGCCTATTCCGACAGTTTTTTTATATTCTTTTATATTCGGCGACGAGCGCTAGAGGGAGGACTTTTCTAAGCTTTCAGATTTTCCAGGGAAATAAAATTTTGCATTTCTTTCGAACAGTGTAGAATTACGCCTAATTATTCTCGTTTTCGAGATACGCTCTCGAATACCTAGATGAAAAATAATCTGAATTTAAAACGTTTGAATGGTTTCAATCGACCATATTTCGAAAAAAAGGAATGCATGGGATCAAAATCTTCCAGGAGACATGAAAACATTCATTTTTCCTAAGCTTTCCAATACTGTAAAATTTTGTTTATTTTTGATTCATTTTCAAGATACTTACGTTCACGCATGCAAAGTTAAAACATTGATAAAAGTTTAAATTTAGTTTTTAAATGTTTTTTTAGTATACATTTCAAGGACTCGCAGGCTCTAATAACGAGACTATCGTGTTATTAACGAATTGACTACAATTACTAAGCAAAAAAACTAAAAAAGATAATTACTATAGGTATATTTTATAAGCACCTTGTATACCTACAGTTTTTTATCTATCACTTGTGGTTAGGTACGTCATAATGGCTGCATCGGGTTGGTGCCGGCGGCAGCGGTAGACACGGAGAGCCTGAAATATTGGTTTTACCCCAGAAATAATTAAATACCAACCTGAACATATTTTTTGAAAATATGAAATAACTTCCATCAGATGAGGAAAACTATGCTCTATATTTTAACAGGAGTAATATTTTTTCCTATTATCAATAATTTCCAAGATATCGCGGGGTAAACACAAAATTTAAAAGAAATAATTTAAATTTTTACGGAACGAAACTGAGAAAAACGCATTATTATGAAGGGTCCGTAAGTGCCCGTGACGTAATTTTCAATTATTATTAAAAAATACACAGTGATGTGTAATTAATAGCACTATTTTATGATACGCTTAACTGGAATTTTTTGATTTGCGCTCTGATTTTTTGACGACAAACGGGGTTAGTATCTACAAGACACCTTCTACAAAAAACCGATGTCAAACCTTTTTAGCCCTAAAGTGCCCACGGGCTCGAATAATAAGCCAAATAAACGGCCGCGGGCACTCTACTACAATGCAACGTCCAGCTATCGCACCGTGTAAAAGTATTTTTCGCGTTACGACCCTGGATTTATTCGAGAGTGCAAAAGTTGACGCTCCGCCTTTCGCGTTAGTTTTCGTTACCTCGCCTCCTGCCGCGGCCCCGCAGGTGTTGCAGTTCGTCTAGGCAAGGGCAGCCTTAAGATGCAATATTTTTGACTGCTTTTTCAGGAAATTAATTAAATTGGAATAAGTTGGGATGTCCGTATTTCCTTGGCTAACCTCAAAAGCCCGTATTGTATCATGGTCCAACTTGGTTAAAGCGTGGTACAACAAAATGAAATCCGCTAAATCCGGCAAATTTATTTTTTTGAGAGCTGAAACCGCCACATCAAAGCGTTCTAAAAATACATTTAAATTTTTTTCCGATTCCGTGTGCACGGGTCTAAAATCCAAAAATATGTTGCAAATAACTATTTGCTAAATAACGCTTATTTTCATATTTATCCACAAGAGCCTTATAGATTATATCATAATTATCCGCCGTAAAAGAAAGGCTTGCGCAAACGCCCAAGGATGGGCCGCGTAAATGTCCGACGAAAAAATGGATTTTATCGAGGTCTGTCAAGACCGTGTTATTATGTATCATACTTTTATATAAAGAATGGAAAGTTTCCCATTGACCTATTTCGCCAGAAAACTCCGGTAATTCAATTTTCGGTAACTGTGATCGATTATCTGTCACCGTTACTATTTGTGTTGTTCGTTGTTTGAATAAAGGAGTATAGTTAGCTAACCAATGAGTATGACAGAGAGACCATTAAACAAAGAAGAATACATATCGGTCATAAGCGACAAAACGGATAAAACTGAAAACTCGATGCGCTAGACAAGATTTTAAGGTTGTCTGTAATAAAAATTGAATTCATCTAACAGATATGTTTCGAGGCCCATAGATGGCACATCAAGCAGTCATATTAGAAATGATCGCTTATCGACTTCGTAGTTAAGTCGATAACCATCGAATTATTTATAGAAATAAAATTATTAAAAGAAAAACAGTTTGTTATGAATGGAGAGAATAATGCGTAGTACAAACAGGTACCAAATAACTATTTTGCATACAAGTTGCGACATAAACTGCGCTGGGCAGACGAAACGGATAGGTACTAGGTACACATTTTTAGATAAATTTCGAAGTGAAATATTTTTATATTAATAGATAGGCAGTTTTTAAGAGGTTTTTCCAAATATCATAGGCAAAAGTTTGTTTTGATTGCGAGATCTAAATGAAATAGGAAGTGTTGCATACAGGGTGTTTATTAAACTCTTGGAAAACTCCATTGCTTCCGAAAACGTGCAAACATTTTTTTAAGTATTGGTTGACCTCACAACAATGAACACTATACTCGACGTGCCGAACAGATTCACCAAACACGGAAAACACGGATACAATAATTCTTCTTATTTTATGATTCCATTGATTCGAAATATAGGAACTTTGATTAACACACTCTATTTTTATTTTTTGTATTATGGGTAAGAAGAAGAAGAAGGAGGAAGGGACCCACCAGCGAGACCAGAAGGGGCTCGCCAGTGCCCTTGCCCTGAAGGGGCCAAAGTGCCCTGAGGGGGCCAAAATGTGATAGCGTTCTAAAAATGACGAACTAAAAATGTTTAAATATATCTAAATTAAGCAATGGTTCTTCGAACCAGCTCCTAATTTCTGCCCTGAAGGGGCCAAATTTTAGGTTCTCCTTCTTATGAAAGTTCTTCTTCTCGACAAGTGTTCGATAGCTTAATTTGATTCTTTAGAACCAGATTCCGAGATCGCCCAGAAGGGGCAGAATTGTTTGAAATTCTCCTTCTTTTCCTTAAAGTCATCTTTATTAATATAAAAATATAAAATTCTTAGCGAACCACACCAGGTTCCGTGTGTAGCAAGGGCCTCCTACCCAAAGTGGATAGATGGATAAGGACAATACCCTTCTTGGATCGGGCCGTAGCCCGGGAGGTACCGAAAACCCTCCAATTTGTTCCATAAAAGAGGTTCCCTACAGGGATACATTTGCTTACTCTATGAGCCTTGCGCACGGGTCCTAACGTGTTCCGTCTAGATACAAAAATGTACAAAATTTACATATATGTGTACATGGTACACTTAACATGAAAAATAAAACTTTAAATTCTTGATAAAGCAGCTAGACGGGAGCACCCAACAGTCTGTCCTGCACGAATCCGCCCAGTAGATCCAAGTGGTCTTCTTGAGTTAGTCCTCTTATTAGTTCCTCGGGTCCAGGTAGATTGGCATCCCCCAGGATCGCCCTTACTTGTTCCCTCTGGTCCTCGTAGTCGACGCAACTATAGAGCCTGTGCTCAGGATTTTCTTCTTCGTCTTGACATTCGAGGCAATCGGCAGCACCAAGTTTGCCGATCTTGCAGTAATAACCTGTAAATTGACCATGATCTGTTAGTAACTGTGTAATACTGCGATTAAATATTAAGTCCATAATTCCCCTTCCCTGAATGCTAGGAAATATTCTATGAGTCCATCTGCCAGTGGAAGCCTTGTCCCATTCTGTCTGCCAGTTCCTTATTGTTCTCTGTCTAACGGCGTCTTTAAATAATTTCTTACCAAGTCTGGGCTCGACTTGAATCTGAACACCATCTCTGCTAATCACTAAGCCCCTCTTGTACTTAATGTGATCTATTCTTTCGAACATCATCTGTTCCAACGGTGGTATATTAGCTAACACGGCCGCAGCCTGTGCGGACACTGTCCTATACGCTCCAATGATGGTCTTGGCGACCAAACCTCTGATTGAATTTAATTCATTTCTTATCCTTATGTGTCTAAGCTTATTCTCGAAGATCTCTGCATTATAGTAAAAGAGCGGCATAATTGCTCCATCAAAAATGGTCCTCAGAGCCTCGGGGGGCGGCTGAAAGACTCTGGCCAATGCCCTTCTGAGCCACTGGAAAATAGTCCTAGATTTCGCACAAATATATTTAATGTGGGCTTGAAAAGGGAGCTTCTCGTCAAGGATAACTCCTAAATTCTTAAACTGGTCTGCCCTAGATATTCTGGCTAATCCGATCCTCACGGAAGGATTCCTCGTAAGCTTCTTGCCAAACACCATGTATTTTGATTTCCCATGTGATATGCTCAGCTTGTTAGTGATCGCCCATTCCTTAACTTTCTGCAATGCGGTGTTCATTTGAATTTCCAACGCTGGTCTGCTGTTGGCACATGTGACGATTGCGGAAAAATTGAAATGAAAAACAAAACATTGGGTCGATTCAATCATAAATTAAGACGAATTGTTTCCGCGATTGGTGAATCTGTTCGGCACGTCGAGTATAGATAAATTGCAAAAACGAATTTTGGTCGTATTGTCGTATCTCCGATATTATGAAATATAAATAGTTTTTTTAAAAAACACTTGTTTTTTTTTGTTGGCATGTATTATCCTGACAAAGAAACTATATAAAAATGTTCATGATAAGAATTGGTTTACCAGATACATTTCTAACTTCTGAGATACCTGCAGTGTGGATGCATTATACAGAGTGCGCAGCAAATTAGCCAGAATTGGTTAATTAATATTCAATTATTCTTGTTCGGTATCTTCTATCGTTAAAATGACACCACCTTGCCTTTGACTAACAATTTTAATATTAAATTAAAATACAATAAGACTATTTTAAGACGAAAGGAGTACATTTACTCCTAACAACATTAGTTGAGCCGAAGCTGCTGCTGATAACTAGTGTTAGGCATGGGTCATTTGCGCGCCGCGGTCACTTTTACCTTTTGCTAGGGATTTATTGCCCCGATTGGCAATTGGACAGTTGCCCGCAAAATAGGGATTACGGAATGGTAGCGACTGTAATATAAATGTTAGATACGTTACGTTTCATCCTCAAATATTTGAACATTTCATGCTTGGTCCTCCGCTCGTTACGAGGGGTCAACGAACAGGAACTAAACAAAACTAACCCAAGGCATACTCAAAATCAGGAAAAAAAATAAAAAATGCTGTACGACAACCCAATATTACATCTTTTCCAACAACTATTCAAACAAACAATTTATATTACAGTCGCACTATGGCGAGGTCCTATCGCGTTTGCAGTTTACGTATAAGCAACCGGAGCCCAACTGTCCCAGGGCCGGATTAAGGGTTCAAGGGTTAGTCGGCTCTCTGCGACTATACTATGGAAACGAATTTCCAGTTCTAACTCTAATCTGATTATTCAAATTACAGATTTGTCAAAAATAACGAATTATAATGGACTCTCGCACCAAATTTCATTATTTTCTAATAAGTCAATTTAAAGTTATTTATATTTAGAAAAAATATTCGTAAAATCGTAAAAACACTGTTTTTTTTTGTTGGTGGTTCAAAAAATCTAAATACTATTGACTGTGAGATACAGTGTGTGCGTGGATTTGCTTGCCAAATGGGAAAGTTTTATTTTTCATTGAGATTCACGTATAGATATATCCAATTTTTTATATTGGGCGCTCAAAAACTTCAAAAACACGAATTTTTATTAAGAGTAATCTACCTTTATTTTTTATTTTTGAGTAAAATGCTTTCTTAAAAACTTGTCTAGATTCAACTTGGCAGTCAATATCCCAAATACCATTACATATTTTTATTTTTGAAAAATGCGAATTATGACGCATTTATTTTTGACGAAAAATCTTATTCCATCACATCACATGAGCGCCTCGTACAAAAAATTTAATATGTCTACACGTGAATATATTTTTTTTCGCTAGCAAAACTGTTTATAAAGAATAACATTTTTTGCTAAAATGAGAAATAAAAGTTTCCCATTTGGCAAGCAAATCCACTGTAGGTTGATGATGGTGGTCCAAGAACGAAAAAGCCAAATCTGATTAATAATGGCAGGAAAAAATAAAGAAGTCTTGGTAATATTTGGTCTTCTAATATCTTCGAAAGTAGTCGGAATGTCTTCAATTTTTAAAGGGCATTTGATTGAGCTTCAAATTATTTGTACAAGACCAGGTTTATAAAATGTGTTTACAGTCACTACAGTCAGATTGTTACGAGTTATAACTCGTAACAATAGTTAAATTAGCTGCCTTTATGTATTATCTTATCTCTTAACTTTACGAACACTTCTCAATACTTTTGACAAGTGGCAACTCGTGACTTTTAGGCAAGATGGTGCCAAAATATAATTCTGCTCCTTAGAAGAAACAGCTCGCCGCAGGCGCAGCCGGAGGCTAACCCGCAAAATGTTGGGGGTGTCACGCTTAATTTGTACTCAAAAATCGTTAAAAAACACGCCTTCCACGGACGAACGAAGCGCATTTTACCAAGAATTATTGAAAAAATTTTGGGGTGACACGCCCAAAGTTTTGCCCAAAAGGCGTTAAAAAACGCACCTCGGGCAACCATTTTTTGATGGCTTATTGTAATTGTAATTTTAAAAAATGGAAGGCGCATACTTTTCTATTATATATCTACTATTTTTTGGATTCCTAACCCAAGTTTTGCCACAAAACTAACACTAACCCAGGCTATACCAAATTTTGCCAAGAAACTATTCAAAACTTATCAAAAGGTTCTGTTAAAAAAAACACCTAACATACCCCCAGAAATTAATGCTGAAAGTACTTGCAGTTTCCATAAAAAATCCTACCATAGATTAATTTACAAAAATATTACAAAAATTACTATTGACAGCATTTACACACGCGCACAAAATTGGTCTATTTTTAATACTAATAATTTTAGTTATACAGTTTCCGATATATGAAGTCCATCCTTTTTTTTTGGTTGCGAATTATTCAATTACTTTTTTATTAAAATTTTCAAAGGCATTTAAAAAATGATTTTTTTCTGCAGACATCATACCTACCTGAAGCATGAGATGTTAAAAAGGTTTCACTAAAAGATTGCTTATTTGATTCATTTTAAACGTTAAAGAGTCAGACCGACCTTTTTTGCTTATCGAAACGCGGCCCGAGCCATTGAATCAGGTGGCCCCGATTTACCAGAGAGAAAGGGGAATTCTTTCTGAGCGTGCATCACATCGTGACCTCATTTGACCTTTCCATGGCAATTTGCTGTTGAAGACGAGGCCGCTGCGCGTTTGGCTCGAATCGCCCAATTATCGGGGAATCATTACATTTTTCGATGACTAATATTATCAGAGTCTATAGATTATTATTGTCCATTGTAGATACGATGATTATTATTTATTTATTAGATAAATTTTATATATAAAAAAAAATATCTTTGGCAGTTAAACTCGAAATATTAAGAGTCGCAAGGTAGTGCCATGGCCCCTTGGCCCCTTATGACGAGCCGCCACTGTTTGATATAAGCAAAGCGTAGAGATGTCCAATGTACTATTTATTTTTAAAACAAAAAATCAATTATTGCCCGAATAAGCTGGTTTGAAGGTGATACATGTTTATCCCACTGGAAATTCATAATTAAAGTTTTATTACGGACTTTAGTATATAAACAATGTAAGTCATATTCAAAATGCGAATTGACGTTATAATTTTTTTATTCACGGAGTAAAAAACATTTTAATATTACTCCAAGAGTTATTTGTAGTTACTTAGTATCTGAAAAAGTTGTTTGCAGTTTGTTTTTAACTGGAACATGAAACTTTAAATGTATATATAACTGTATTTTTCCAATTTACTACAATTACGGATTTTTTTACAGTGTAAAAAAGTAATATTTTTCTATCGAAATTAAAAGTCAGTTTTCAGCTTGTTTGGACTTTATTGTTAAACTTTTAAATCAAATGCCAACGTTTCGATGCATTCCGCATCATTCTCAAGGCCAGATTATTCGAGCTATGGATCGCATTAATTTGAACGATCTATATTTTTTGTAAAAAATACTAGTACGGTACTACTGCTTACCGAAATGTTTGGTACTGGTACATTTTTCTATCGAGTTTGAATTTTTTAAATTAAAAAATATTTTTAATGAAGAAGTAACTTTTATGGACCAATAATTGTTTGGCAGGAAACATGATTTTGATTTTGAATATGATTTGACACTTTTTATATATAATTTTTTAAATACTAATAAATGAGATCTGTGAATCATCTTATATTTAAATAAAGATAAAACATTAATCGACGGATTTCAATTAATTTATTAGTTGATTCTTATTAAATGGTGATGCTTTTAGGTTGTATCTAGGTTAATGTAGTCCAATTACTTTTCGATATTTAAGTAATATTTAAAGTACTTATTTATGGAGTTGCACTTTGCAGTCGATCTAATCTCTTGATACATCAGTCTTTATCACAATAGCTATATTAGCAACTTCTGATTGAAAAACGGCAAAAATAATTAAGGTTTCAAATTTCCTAAACTGGTGATTAATTGTAACTTATAATATACAAGAAAGTTATTTTAAGTACATGTAACTTTACAAATTTGATAGGCAATAACACAAAACTTTGATATGAAAAAATTTGGCATCCAAGATAAAATAAATGAATCATTTTAAATGGAAATATTACAAGTGAACATAAAATGATCAGTTGAAAATAAGGGGTGGATCAAACCAGAAGTTGCCCGAAACAGCACACTACTCTCGATGCTTATTTTTATCTTATATAATTGCTCTTTAGTTTTAAAGGTTATATATTTTGATGTGTTTTATTAATTGAATTGTTTTATTTTCGAGTAAATATAGTTTTACTCGGATGTTGTTTGTTTCACTATCCTAAATCCGAATTTTTTCAAAAATTATTTACTTGATTATAGCGAATAACCTACAGTATATATTTTGAAGAGTACATTTATATTATTTTAATTAGATTGCCAATTATGTAATAGTAATAATGATAATAACGGCTATAAGGGATTGAAAGTTTTGAACATTGGCTGTAGACCTGGAGAGATATTATATGTACTGTGATACATAAATTAGTATTATGCCTAACTCATATTAAATAAAGACGTATCTAAAGTGGTAAGAGTTTTGATTTCAGTTTTTAAACACCTTATTTCTTATCTCCCCTCTTTTGCAAAAATAATGAAATTTAATAAAATAAAAATGGTTAATTTTTTATTAATCTCCAAATAACGGGAGTTTTTAATCAATAATTTGATATATACTGATATACATGTTCCTGGTGCATTAAAGCATAAAATTGCAGAAAATGTTTAATTGTGTTCTTTCTATAAAAAGAAAAATTACATAAAATAACTATACCTACCTACTATTGGAACTAAACTAAATTTTTATCTTTATTTCTCTATAAACATTGTAAGTTTAAAAATTGTAATACGGTACTTTTTGACTAATAGGAAGCGAATAATCAATTTTTATAAATATATTTTTTTTATAGTTTAATAATATGTTTTTAATGTTCCTAATTTTGAATTGCGTTAAAAATATCCAGTTTATATTGTAAAATTTTACTTATATCAATTCAAAACGTTTTACATTTAGCAAATAGGATTTTATTATTGTTTATTATTTTCCCATTTTTTAATGGCATGTGCAAATCTATTTGGTTCTATTACTGCATTAATTCAATTATATGAATAATAGAAACTAGCAAAGAAATTGATCACAAAAATCAATGTGTAATAACTGCTAAACACCATTTTACCAAACAATAAAATAAATTCAATTGAAAAGTCAAGATTGGGGAAGCACGCATTGGAAATTTCATTCTATATAAAAATTAAACTGATAAAACCGGTTCTTGCCACTTAGCCTTGGCTGAAGTTCATTTCTTGGAAATCTACGGCTCCGGGAATATAATTTTGTATTCTCCTTTCTACCCCTTCCTTTTCGTATTTAGGGTAAACATTGCATGTGTTTTCATTCATTAATACTGTTTCACGTAACAGTGAAAAATGCACTGTAAATCTGGCAACGAAGTGGGGTTTCTACCGTTTATTATAATTGTTTATGGTTATTTGGTTTCTAATCTATGATGGGATGGACAGACATATTTGCGCTCCCACCTACAGGGGTTAATATAAGTAATAGCACAAAAAAGTTTTTATACAAAAATTACTTATTTTCACGTAGGTATTACCATTTAAACTTGGATGGAACACCCTATATATTTCCTGCCAGGACGAAAGATATTTTTCCCCTGATTTCATTTTGAAATATTTGAGTTTAACATTTTCATAAATTGAATTAATAATAATCGAGCTGTCCGATTGAAGTATGCGCCAATTCGATTATCATCAATTCAGTTTAGGTATTAAAATTTTAAACTACAATATAAAAAACGGCTGAATTAAATTTTGACTTATTATATATCTTTGAAATCAGGAGAAGGATATTTCCTATACAATATCTACAGCCATACAATAAAAGTGTTTCAATAATGCCCCTAAATAAACAGAAGTATAAATATTTGTTGAAAAAGTGCTTCATGCGATTTGTTGGTGACGCCAGACGTCACAAATCTTTTTAATGTGAAGCTATGGCAAGTGGTATTTTATATCATTAGAAACGGCATTATAAGGGCGCAGCTTTCTATCTGGTTTATGAATTTCTTCAAAATTATATAACGGGAAAAAAAAAGTTACCTACTCAAAAAACATCTATCATTATACATTTTATTATTTCCAGTAAAACAACATTATATTTAATCGTTATTTAACAACGAAGTATATAACAGTTGCTCGAAAGATCTACCCTAAAGGTCCTGGCCTTATATTTAATACTTCTAAATATATGGTCCTGGCAAAATATAATAAAGACGTTTCCTGAATTAGATTTTCTCGTTAATTTCGAACATCTTACGATCAAAAAAAAACATATCGGTTACGTCACCGTCAGAAAGTCAGAAGTAACGTGAAACATTTACCACTATGGCAACAAACGGGCTGAAAATAGTCGCCACTATCAAAAACGATTGACGTGTTTCGATATTTCATTGAATAAATTGAATTTCTTCCATTTTGCTGATTTTTACTTATATAATTATTGTCATATCCCATGTACTTTTTTTAGAAATATATTCCTAACGATATAATAATACATGCGTATATAACGTACTTTTCGATTTGCTATTGGTATAATATATGTATGTTTTAATATGAAAATGGAAGCTTAATATTTCTAAATAAATATACCTAGTTTACTGAACTGTATTCGATAATTGCCCATCTCTATATAATCGCAAAAAGTATATCATACCGTCGCGACATCTGTTCGCAGTAGATGCCAAATGTACCGGCGATTTAGTTAAATGAAATGTAAAGTAAACTGTGTCTTGGAAAGGCTACACGTGTTGCTCGCGGGGAGGAGTTTATCTTTACGACCAATGAACTGCTTGTGGTCCAACGTGCTCTGAAGCCCTCTATCGGTTTGGTCCAAAACTAACAAAAAGTGTTAAGGTTTTTAGTCCATAAGGTTGACTAACTATCTCCTTTATTCAAACAACGGTGTTGTTATAAACCTTGGTATGCTTTTTCCAAATTTAAGTTTTTCGCCGCTAAATGAATATGACCACAAAGGTCGTTTATGGTAGAGATTACCTTATAATCGGGTAAAAAATCTTCCTTCATTTCAAATCCAACCGCATTAATTTCATCCAATACTTTCATTATGTCATGTTTTGTGCTATCCAATGTAAGGTACATGGCCCTAAACTTCTTTTTGTTTGAATCCCTGCTTACATCTTTAGATACATCATACAATGATTGTAAAATGGAAAAACGAGACTCCTTTTTTGCCGTAAGCATTTTAAATTGCCTATCCGCCGTAGTCATGCTATTTGCAATGTATACCGTTTTACAAAAAATTATCCAAACACTATCAATATATTTATTACCTACCAAAATAAAATATTTGCCCGAATTCGGTGTAGGATTTCAACGTGACTTCCACAATCCTTTATTTTAAATATATATTAATTTTGACTGCAAACCGCCTCTTTTCAGAGACTAAAACTTTTAAAAAATTCGTAATAAAAATCCGCTGCTTTTCCACTACAAACCGACCGATTTTACTAAAATAACTTGACAAACTTTAAAAAATTTTGCACAAGCCGACAACCCTGCAAAATATTAAATTCCGTGCGAAAGATTTTAGAGTTTTTTGTATGCCGATACAAAAAGAACAACGATAAAATTGCACTGAAAGAAAACCGTTTATTTATATAAAACTAGGAAAATATATAATTCGCTGATAATATCCGGATCGTAAGGAACAAATGTTCCCGCGTAACTCAGATTAGCAAAAATGGACTTACCGATAACTTGGTTTTTCTTTTCCATCCCCTGTGCAGCTATACTCGGAATAAGTATGGGTGAGGAAAAGGAA
>MU185554.1:0-17048 GCA_016904865.1 Pissodes strobi
CTACCGACCCTGTATGTATATGTTTATTCTCGCCTATAGAGTCTCACAACATCACATATTTCCCACATTACCCGTTTCAATCATAAAGCAAATTAATGGAAAGGTTATGGTTAAAATGAGTATTAAATTATAGCCCTAAAAAGAAGAAATTGCCGCTAATGTCTTTTATTACCCACCGTATGTAATTACATACGACTTTTTTGCCTCATCATCGTTTTATAGGCCCTCTTACTTCTCGAAAATTAAGGTTGCCTGGTAGCTTTGTACTGGTATTTGTTAATGGGTCGGCCCCGTCACTGGCGTCGTTAAATCTCGTTTATGTAATCGGCCAAATGGATATAAGGATTTTTTTGCCAGATTCCACGGGCACCGAGAAATTCATAAGAGTTTTTCCAACGTAAAGTTTGGGTCGGCTTGGTTTATTTACCGAAAGCTCTTAGTGTTGCACGGAAATTGGCAGAGCTGTCTAATTGAATTGGACAATCATTATACGGTTTAAAAACAAAAGACAGAGACTGAGAGGATCAGAACCCATATTGCACCTTCGTTCACAGCCATGGATCATTTTATCCCTAATGGAAGGAAATTCGGAGAATGGATGAGTTTTAAAAATTGATATTGTCACGCTAAACTTAACTCGCTTATAATAATACGCATGTCTTTTCGGTCGAGGTATACCTACTTGGAATTATTTCTAAACGTATTGGCCACTATTTAAGATAAAGTTTAAGAGTTGTGCTGTGTCTTATTTATGATTAGCTTTTGCTATTTAATTTAGATAAATATGAACGATTTTAACGACAGCTTAATTTCATTTAGCACTTTAACACACTTTGACATATTCATCTTTGATATTATTTTGCTTAAAACTTCAACAAATTTATCGTAGATTCGACTTTTCTACTTTAGGCGGGTATTAGAGCATCAGTAGAACAACCATCAAACAATTGCTTCCCTGTGAACTGAGGCCCAATGGTCGAGGGAAATGGGTGGGAAACAAAAGTCTCGTGGCTGTAAGAATGGTTGTCTAAATGTGCTCCCTGGTTGGCAGAATGGTGATCTATATGTATGTCGTGGTTGGAAGAATGTTCTATTCTGTACCTCAGGAGTGTTTTCGACTTTTTTTGGGTGCCTTGTCTATAGTTCTGGCAAATTCTTTAAGCTCTAATGTTCCTGGAGGATGATTTGGGACATTAGTAAACCAGTAATAGTGGTATTTATTTTCTTCCATTGGCCCTTTACTAAAAGAGTAGTGGGCAATTAAATCTTACAAATCACCAATAAATCATCAAAATAGCCAAATCACATATCTGTTCCAAAAAAATCTCAGAAATTTGGAAATTATTCAAAGGTTGGTAAAACTGGTTCCCTCCACTTACATATTACCAAAGTAAAAATGAAATTTTTAAAATCATTTACAGGGTGGTAAAAAAATTAATTAAAAAGAAATTTACTTTTTTCGAAATATTTCGGTACAGAAAAATTGGACGATTTTTTAGATAAAAATTTTTAACTCCCCGCACCCAAATGCCCCTTACTAAAGTATGTACTCACATCAAGATTAATTTTTTCCAAAAAATATTTTTGAAAATTTTTTCTCGTTTTTATTTACGAAACAAATAAAAGGATACACTTACATATTACCGACGTATAAATAAATTTTTTAAAACTATATACCGGATGGTAAAAAAATAATTTTTAAAAAAATTCTACGTTTTTCGGTACAGAAAAATCGTACGATTTTTTAGAGAAAAAATTCGAACTCCCCACACACAAATACCCCTTTTGAAAGTATCCACATCAAAGTTAATTTTTTTCAAAACATATTTTTGAAAAATTTTTTCTCGTTTTTATTTCCCAAACGATTAGAAGGATCCACTTACATAGTACCAACGTTCAAATAAAATTTTTAAAATCATATACAGGGTGGTAAAAAAATTTTCAAAGAAATTCTACTTTTTTCGAAATACATATTTTGGTACAGAAAAATCGTACAATAATCGAATTCCTCGCACCCAAATACCCCTTTTAATCAAAATTATTTTTTTTAATAATATTTTTGAAATTTTTTTTCTCGTTTTTATTACCGAAACGATTAGAAGGATACACTTACATATTACCAACGTACAAACACAATATTTAAAATCATATACAAAGTAGTAAAACAATTAATTTAAAAAAAATCACATATTTGTTCCAAAAAAATCTCAGAAATTTGGAAATTATTCAAAGGTTGGTAAAACTGGTTCCCTCCACTTACATATTACCAACGTAAAAATTAAATTATTAAAATCATTTACAGGGTGGCAAAAATGAATTAAAAAAAAATCTACTTTTTTCGAAATATTTCGGTACAAAAAAATAGTACGTTTTTTTGATAAAAAATTCGCTCTCTGCACCCAAATACCCCTTCCTAAAGTACCCGCATCAAAATTTATTTTTTTCAAAAAATATATTTGAAAGTTTTTTATTTCATTTTTAATACTGTTTATTTAGTCAAAGATATTCGTCAATTTTCAAAATATTTTATCTAATCTTTTTCAGCCGAAAATTGTAGTTTTTAATGTTTATTGTTCCCTCAGTTCCAAGTGCTTTATAATAGAAATGTTGTGTTGTTTTTCAGATCGTTAAAAATTATATTTAGATATTAAATTATTAAATTTACTTGAGCTGGTCTGAATTTTTGGTTGGTTTATTTTTAATTATGGTGTTTCTCTCTACAGCCTTTTCCACATGTTTGCGCTAGAATTGCAATATGTCACGCGTGTTATAAAGGTTTTCGTTAAGGGTTGATTTATACATTTATATTCGATCTTTATTTGATAAATAGTACATGTATATGTCTCAAAATGAAGTTAACAAGAAGACAAATGATTAAACAATTTTATTCTACAATAATTTATTTTTTTTTTGTTTATTTTAAAATGCGATTTATACGGAAATTTAAACGATTAAAATGAGGTAAACCACAATTTCAAAATTGAGCCATTAATGCTATATTAAAGTCCCAAAATTTGGAAAAATCCAAAGGTTGGCAACACTTGTCTGAATATATTCCTACGTTTATAAGGCTCCTAAATAGCTTTTATTTTAAAATGCTTTACTTAAGTATATATTTCAACTTTCTTTTCGATATACCTACTATTTATATTTTGACTTACTTATGCCTTTTTCCAGACAAAAATCGTAGTTTTAATGTTTTTTTATTTCTTTTTCCTCTTTTTTTTAGAAAATTTTGTTGGTTTTTGTTTTGGTTTATGCCTAAAAATAAACGATTTAACAACAACGTTAAATTCATTAAAAATGTTGTTTAGTTGGCACTATTGACATGTTTTAAAATCGAGATCGAGAGAAAATCCTTTAGATCCATTTTTAGAAATTGGAAATATTCTTAGAGGTTGGCAACATTGAATCTTATATTATCAACCTAAAACAGGTCAAAAAATGTGTGTAGTTTTTAATGCTTGTTATTTCTTGAGTTCCCTGTATTTAAAAAAAATGCATGAGTTTATGTATCAAAATAACCGATTTGACAACATCGTTAAATCCATTACATATTTTGGTTAGTTGGCGGCCCTGTCCCCTTGACGTACCTAAATTGATATGAAATCGGAATTTTAAATTTAATGACTAATAATGAAGAGGGTTTAAAGATCGACATAATATCATCTTCCTTATTACAATCGCTTGAAAAATGATAGCGATCTAAATGTGTTAATAACGTAAGTAGGAATGTGCAGTTAGTAGAAGTGTGCACGGAGTTATTCACTCAGATTCGCGAGTTTATAAAACGTAATATTTTTTATAAATGAAGATCCTTACATTATTTCTCTATAAATTCGAAAAAGTCCCAATTTCACAGCAGAAATAGTACATATTCTGTAGGGGCCTGTTCAACATAGGTGAATGAGATAAGTAAAGTAGTGCTTTGTCTTTATTTTGCCAATGACTGTCAGAATAGATTAAAAAGATAGCCAATCCCTACGTTGTGTTATTTTACTTACTTGAACGGTAACAAAATTAGGGAAATTTAGGGGAAAGATGCGTCATGTAAATTAAAGCACACCTTCCTAATACACCTAATTTATTAGAGAAAACGTGCCAAGTTATTAGACAAAATCGTGCCGGACTTAGCCTAGAATTCTCGAGGGGAAAGAGTAGGGCAGAGAAACCGTCGATCTAAAATCCTAAACCGAATTCTGCTGTATAACCTTTATTAGTATAATAATTAAATAAATTACTGTCTCCCGTACCACAATTCGTAGTTCCATACTTGTAACAATACATTTAAAACTTAAGGGGTTGTTGTTAGCTAACCAGACGCCGCTGGCGGATACTGAGGTCCTGGAATACGGAGGCTACCAAACTATTTAGTTGCAATTTGGGCCAATATTTCTAGAATGATCATTACATTTATAACTAGGATATTCTCCCGTCAGGGTAGGAAATGGTTAGTAAATTCAGCAAGGCTAACTGCTCTGACTCTCAGTCATTCTAATATTAAAATAACAAAACCTCACAAAACCCGACTTTAATTTATTACTTGTTTTTCTCTTTTTCTTGCTTCACATTTATGGGGTGTCCCAAAACCGAATGTATAAGGTCTAATATTCCTGGAAGTTGGCCACATTGACCGTGTGGCATGTAATCTATTACTACGTTTATACGCTTTATAAACAAATTTATCGTACTTAAATCGGTTTATAAAGCGTAAAAAAGTAGTAATAGATTACATGCCCCACAAGCAATGTAGCCTACTTCAGTAGTCAAGTTTTCAAACGTCATTTTTCAAAACCTTATATTACCAACCAAATACTACATTCTTATTCTTTTAGACAAATCGAGATGGAGTCATATTTCTTTATTACCTTCAATTGAAAAAAGATAGCGATCTAAATCTGTGTTAATAACGTAAGTAGGGATGTGCAATTAGTAGGAATGTGCACGGAATTACTCATTCAGTTTCACCAGTTTACAAAAAACACATTATTTTTCGTAAATGAAGATCCTTACATTATTTCTCTATAAATTCGGAAGAGTCCCAATTTCACACCAAAGGAGTACATATTTCGAGACACATTCCCAAATTACATCAGTTCCCAGAAATCAGAAATATTCCTGGAGGTTGGCTACATTGACCGTGGGGCATGAAATCTATTACTATGTTTATACGCTTTATAAATCAATTTATAGTACTTAAATCGATTTATAAAGCATATAAACGTAGTAATAGACTACATGCCCCACGATCAATGTAGCCAAATTTTCAAAATCTTATATTACCAACTAAGTACTCCATTCTTATTCTTTTTGACACATCGAGATGAAGTCATATTTCTTCTTTTTGACATTTGCACTTTTCCTGTCAAAAATCGTAGTTTATAAAAATGTTTGGGTGAATTATGTCTCAAAATCACCGATTTGACAACATGGTTAAATTCGTCACGATTTTTTTAGTTGGTAGCACTGGCATCTTGACTTGTCTAAATTGATATGAATTCGGAATTTTAAACCAATTTTAATTGGCATATACCACCTTAAAGCGTTTATTAAATATGCAGTGGGTATGAAAATCGAGATGAATTACCTTCAATCTTTCTGAAAAAAGGTAATGATCTCAATCCGTATTAGTAAAGTATGTAGGGATCATTGCAGATTCGCGATTTTACAATACGTAGCATTTTCTTATAAATAAAGAATCTTGCATTTTTTCCCCTATAAATTCGAAAAAGTTCCAATACAAATTTCGAGACAAATGCCCCAATTACTGCTAGAGGTTGGCAACATTGATTATGGCTCAAATAATCTATTGCTACTTTTACAGGCATTATAAATCTGTTCTTATTAAAATCGCATTAAGTTGTCACACGTGGGAGACGGATGCAAAATCTCATAATACCAACCTAATACTCCAACCTTACTATTTTTGACGTTCCCACTTTTGCGATTAAAATCATAGTTTTTAATGTTTATTGCCTTATCCGTGTCAATAAAGTATGTAGAGATGTGCAGTTAGTAGGAATGTGCACGAATTTACTCATCGCATTTCCTTGAATTAACAACCATTAACATCGTTCTATAAATGAACATTCTTAGATTTGGAAAATGTTCTCTATAAATTATTATAAAAATTTACTTGACTTTATTTTAACCATCAAGGCCAATCGCTGTTCGAAAAATATGGCAATATTTGCGCATGTGCATCATGTAGAGCGACAATTGGCAACGTTGTGGCATAGTTTCTGGGACATCACAATATGTTGGTAAGAATTTTCTATTATATCCCAAAACGATCAGTCACTGCAATTGTACAAGGGTCAAAATTTTTGAAATCCTGAAAGTCGGGAGTAGAAAAACCAACGAAACGCAACGAACAACAATATATATATAGGATACACAAAAATGATTTTTAGTATTTAATTTCCCCTTATTTAGACCGCTCAGCCTCGGCCGCCATATTTACAAAACTAACAATTAGTACCGTATTATGGTTGTGTAATGACTAGGTTCGGTCGTATTTAAGTAACGATTTGGTTCCGCTCGCTTTGACCGAAAATGACGACGGACCACAAGAAACAATTTCAAGGTAATTAGTGGTTTTGTGTCGAGTTGCTAAAGGTGCATGTCGCTCATTGTTCCCCGTTCCCAAGATCCTTTGAAAATTACCGCGAGTACCGTTTAATTGAAGCGCAATAGGTATAAATCCGGATTGTAAAACGTGCTATGCTAGCTAACCCAAACTATTGTTTGACGCAATTGTAACCCTACGACGTCCAATGGCGCGTGCAATTATTATGGTTATGCCAAAATTTTATTAGAAATAGAGAAAGGTCAACAAGATGAAGAAACAGTTAGTTAATCAATTCAAAATTATAAAATGGCACTTTAGATGTTTTTAAATAAGACGGCAACATGGCGCCGTCTAAGAAAGATGGTCGAATCA
Source organism: Pissodes strobi (assembly GCA_016904865.1). Lineage (NCBI taxonomy): Eukaryota > Metazoa > Arthropoda > Insecta > Coleoptera > Curculionidae > Pissodes > Pissodes strobi. Next base: position 6,944 of record MU185554.1, read on the forward strand.
GTATCTCTGAAGAAAAAGTTCTGAAGCATCCAATAAAGGAGCTTATGGAAAAAATCAACTTCTAGCGGAGAACAAGCAATTGATTCACGAGAAGCTGCTTCTCCTGGAACGACATAAAGGTTAAACATTCCATGGAATTTTCCATTCTGAAAGATGTACAACAAAAACCGGCAACACTGCAACAGTCCGCCGGAAATGACGTAGGTGAAGATTTCGTGGTCGAATCCGAAAATAAAAACCGGGTGATTTGCTCGAATCAAGTAGCTCAACAACTCAGCCAAGTAGTTCAAATCAACACACACCTGTCAATTCGAATCGGACCATAACCCTAAAAAATACACCTAAAAACAAAACAAAAATGCGAAGCAGAAAGAGAGCTTGAATACAGAATAAAGTGACTGGATACTTGTTAAAAATACTAAACGCAGGAAAAGAGCCACATCAAACAATAAGCTCCCAGCACCTGTCAAAGGGTCAAGCAACAACTCCTGAAATCTAAGAATAGCTGAGACCAGGAAGATTGTTTTTCCTGAGTGGATATTCATATCAGGCCTCCACCCCCTCACTCAAACATCCAACAACTGCAACCAACTTTAATATTCCTCAGCGAAACCTGGCTTCAACAAACCATCCCAGATACAATTATGGGAATGAACAACTATAATATATTCAGACACGACAGGGCTCCAGGCAAAAAGGAGGTGGAGTGTGCATAATGGTAGGTAAAGAATTGAAGGGCAAAAAATATTAGCCACCATCAACAACAAATACATAACGCCGGCCTCAATAAATTCTGTCTGGGTGGACATCATGATTAACACCACAAAACTACTAATAGGATGCGTATACAGACCACCTAACATACCATCAACAGACAACACCTCTTTGGCAAAACTACTCACTACTGTACACAACAAAAACCCAAATACTATTATATCTGGCGACTTTAATTATCCAGAAATAAATTGGAAAGCGCTAACGCTCAGTACGCCTAACTTAACTGCGTTGGAATTTCTTGAACACTATCAAACTTGGAATAGCTGGCGACTTATCACTGAAAATACCAGGTTTCGTGGAGAACAGGCCTGAACAAGCCGAATTTCAAATCGATCGGAGAAAAAAAGCCGATAGGTTACAGGTAGGTTCCGGTTCCTACGGGACAAAATGAAGGTTAGGTCGATATAAAAATACGGTTTTTCCCGTTTGCCGAAATTCTTCTTTTTTTCTACCGTAACCTACCCGTTAAAAAACGTGTTTCGCGATTTTCCCCACTTCTCGATAAATTTTGGGGAAATGGGTGGGTGGTGGGGGGTACCAACTAACCGGCAAATTGAGACTCTGCACGGCAGAGTATCGTTTCATCAGAATTTCGCTCCGAGCTACCGTTTAGCCAGAAATAGCAAAAACCACGCGATTTCCATATTACCCCTCAAAACCCCCCCCTTAAGATCGAGCCACGGCATCCCCGATTTAATTCCAGGTAGCTGCCCACGTGATGCATCTACCATGAAAATATAGACCCTGCAGGTCATCTCCTTATACCGGAACCTACCGGTTAAAAATCGCACGGGCGTCTATTCGTCGGATAGGTTCCACCAATTTAGGTGTCGATCTGGGATTATATTTCAAGGGACGAAAGGAAACGATTCAGCTTTGAAAAATTTCGATATCGAAACATTTCGATTATTTTCAGAACCTATCGGCGGTAGGTTTCCGCCGAGGTCGGATTCGAACTGGGCGTCGAGATTTAGGTAAAAAAGCTGGTAGTAGCCGAATTTCCGGTAGGTTCCAAATACAAAAAAAAATCCGTTTCCTAAATATAAAAATACCTACGAAAGCGTTTTTCTTCGAAACAATATTTAGGGGTCGAAAACCACGATTTTCCACTTTTGGAACCTATGGGGCCGCGGATCGAAAATCGCGCGGAGTATTTTTGTTTAAGTCTAACCCGTACGGAGGACATTTTTTGAGTCTCGCTCCGAAAAAGTTATTTTCGACCTCGTCCGGCTCCTACCGCGGAACCTATCAGAGGTAGATTCCCGCCGAGGTCAGATTCGACTTCCCCAAACCCCCTCCCTCAATGAAATGTTTGTTTTTTTCATATATTATGTTACAATATGTTTAAGTTTTAAAATATAAATTTTAATACATATAAAAAGTGTTTAGCCTTAAACATTGCTCGAAATTTAGGTCAAAAAAAGCCGGTAGGAGCCGAATTTCCAGTAGGTTCCAAATACGAAAAAAATCCGTCTACTAAATATAAAAATACCTACGAAAGCGTTTTTCTTCGAAATAATATTTGGGGGTCGAAAACCACGATTTTCCACTTTTGGAACCTATGGGGCGAGCGTTCTCAAAATAGGTGCCGCGGATCGAAAATCGCGCGGAGTACTTTTTTAAGTCTAACCCGTACGCATTTTTACGTTTCCTATTTGGCCAGCGCAACCGAGTGCGCTAATCGTGTAGGAAACGGATGCAACACCTGCATCTCCGTTCCCTAAGTGGTTAACGCACCTAAATATCTTCGCGATGCAATCAATTTGCGGCAAGAGCCCTAGTGGTCGAGAGGTCTAGATAGTTAGGTCTCAATTCGGCGGCTATTAGCCCGGGTTCAAACCCCGTTGCTTTTTTTAATTTTTTTAAGTTCCTAAATAGTTTTTTTCTTGATTTTGGGTATGTCTTGGGTTAGTTTGGGTTAGCACCTGGACATTTTTTGAGTCTCGTTCCGAAAAAGTTATTTTTCGACCTCGTCCGGCTCCTACCGCGGAACCTACCGGAGATAGGGTCCCGCCGAGGTCAGATTCGAATTCCCCAAAACCCCCCTCAATGAAATGCTTGTTTTTTTCATATATTATGTTACAATATGTTTAAGTTTTAAAATATAAACTTTAATACATATAAAAAGTGTTTAGCCTTAAATATTCCGTTTTAACAGGTTTTAACATACAATTTTTTTGACCATCTAACTCTTTGAGCTCTATTATATTTATTAATATACTGTAGGTATTTTTAAAGTTATCAATGTGTTTTTAATTAAAGCTTTAAACAAATTATGCTTTCAATATTAGAGTTTTATTCTGTGGGATTCCGTGGATTCTATGGGATTCCGTGGGATTCCCTGGAATTCCATGGGAATCCGTAAAATTCTATGGGATTCCGTGGAATTCCGTAAATTTCCATGGGATTCCGATAGAAAGTGGGATTCCGGTGTACAGATTTTTGATGGTGGTTTACCCCTCGGGGAGGGCTAATTGAATTTAAACTTTGTGCTATTTCGAGTTTTGACAGGACACGCCACCCACTTAATTTTTATTACTGGAACACCGAATAATCTGGAGCAACTAAACTTTCGTACAGCAAAGAGGGGGGGATATGAACAGAAAATACCAAAAAAATGGCATAGATCCGAATGAAAATACAGAATTGGTGATTTTTTTTTTATTTTCAGTTTGAAAAATCTCAGAATTCGTAAACCTCGTCATCTCTGCAATTCTATAAGAAGTTTCCGTGCGAAATCAAGAAATCGAAGTTAAATTAAAACATGCAGAAAATCGCAAAAATAAATATTTCGGCAATTTTAATAATTTTAATATTCATATTAATAACGTATTTTAAAATAGAAAGTTTATGACGACCCTTTGAAGGTGAAACGTTAAATTCCAACCTGAATGAATTGAATGAAATCCGTTTTTAACCCTTAAATGCATCTAGTTGCCATTTGGCTACATACCGATATTTAACTAACTCAAACACACATGAACGCAAATTTACGCTCGCTGCATAGTGTAGCCAATTGAATACATACCATTGGATGTTATAATTCCGACAGTTCCGACGAGATGGCGTTATAAATCGTTCATGCATCGTTATTGTCAGTTGATGCATGGTGATCAGACATTACTTTTGTTTATCAGTTTGTGAATTCAGTAGTGTTTCTCCAGTGACTATTTGAATATTATAAAATTGTGTTTCCTAGCCTAATAAGGTTTGTATTACACCATAATATTTTATATTGCGGTTTATACTCGGGTTTATACGAGGGTTTATACTACTATTTTTTCTGTAAACGGCAGTTTTCTTTTGATGCCAATCGGCAACATCATGCGTTTAGTAGTATATTTGTAATTTTTTTTTTGAAGTAATCTATTGCTTTTGAGATTCAAGTAAATTTCGGTTTTTGGCAGTTATGTGGACGGATGTTCAGTTATTAGTATCAATTATGAATACAGTGTATTTTCATCCGATAACGCATAAAAATGCTGTTCTAAATGCTGTTTTTGTTATTTCAGAATGAACAGTCGATATAAACCTCTGTCAAAAAAAGAGTTGATAGAGTTCTGGGAAAATTTCACGGGTTTAGATAGCGATGATGGTGCAGAGAGTGATGCGGACAGTTTGGAAGTTCCTATAGAGGATCCTGTCATATTTTATGAAGATGATGTTGAAGGTAATGTGAGCGAGGGCGAGCTGTCCGAAAGAGAAGAAGATGCACCTTCACCAAGACCTACACTTAGCGATGATGAAGACAACTTACCCCTATCTGTGCTAAGAGATCACGTAAAAAAAGGAAGAGCGGCTACAAATAAGGATATTTTGTGGAAAAAGAAATACCTACAGCTAAATGAAGACCAATTACGCTTCACCGGGGATACAAAACTTGACGCAAATATTTGTAATTTGGAAACCCCTTACGAGTTCTTCAGCTACTTTTTTTCAAATGACCTAATACAACAAATAGTAAATGAAACTAACTTATATTCTGTACAAAAAAATCCCGAAAGACCTCCGGTTTTTACCGAAATCGACATAAAACAATATATAGGCATAATAATATACATTTCGTTGGTCCATATGCCCAATACTAGGTCCTACTGGAGTGGAGAACTTAGATTTTCGCCAATTGCTGATGTCATGCCTGTAAACAACTTTGAGAAACTTCGACGATATATCCATTTCAATGATAATCAAACTTTTATACCTCGCGATCAACCCGAACATGATAGACTCCATAAAATAAGACCTCTTGTTACACATTTGAACAAAAAATTTCAATCAGTTGCTTTGGAACAGCACCTAAGTATAGACGAGCAAATGTGTTCCACAAAGGTGAGGCATTATATGAAGCAATATATGCCAATGAAACCCCATAAGTGGGGTTTCAAGTTTTTTGTTTTGGCGGGTGTTTCCGGATTTGCTTACAAGTTTGAGATTTATGCAGGTCAAGAGAAATTTGAGCAGATGGTCGATGGTGAGCCCGACCTTGGAATAACTTCAAGTATTGTTTTACGATTAGTAAGGGTAATACCACGATATAAGAATTATAGATTATGCCATGATAATTACTACACAGCTTTGAAGCTTATGGTACACCTTGCCAAAGAAGGTATTTACTCTTTAGGTACAATACGCAGGAATAGACTTCCTAACTGTAAATTGCCTACAGAAGCTTCACTAAAAATGGCTACTCGCGGCACCAGCCATGAATATGTTGCAACAGTTGATGGGGTGGACATATCATCAATCATTTGGAAAGACAATAAATATGTCACCCTTATTTCATCATTTGTTGGCAAAAATCCGATAACAAAGGTCAAGAGATTTGACCGCAAAGAGAAGAAAAACATTGAAGTTGACTGCCCCAACATAATTACTGAATACAACAGACACATGTGGGGAGTGGATTTATTAGATAGTTTGATGAGGAGATACAAAATTCATTTGAAAAGCAGAAAATGGTACATAAGGCTTTTTTACCACCTTATTGATATGTCCCTAGTAAATAGTTGGCTCCTTTAAACGAGTAAAAAATGATAATGGAAAAGCTGGTAAGGTCCTGAACCAAGCTGAGTTCCGTGCTCAAGTCGCTTACCAGTTATGCAATCTAAGGTCGTCTCAAAGTAAGCGTGGCAGACCAAGCGGCAGCTTGGAAACTGAAATAGCTGAAAAAAGGAGGAAAGGTCCAACCAAACACATTCCGCTGAAAGAAGTGCGAACGGACGAAACTAGTCATTGGCCTGTCCACCAAGATGCTAAAATGAGGTGCAAATACCCCAACTGCAAAGGTTTCACTCGTATCAAGTGTGAAAAATGTGGACTTGAATTATGTTTGAACAAAAACAATAACTGTTTTAAAAATTTTCATAATTAATTCTTTTGTTATAAATGCATACTGTAGCCATTTGGTAACAATGTTTTTTTTTGAAAATAAAGCATTAAAAAATTAAGTTGGGATTTTTTTCACTATTTTTCCTGTATTAGTTTATGCTTTTTCTAATGTATTTTTATTATTTTACAAAAAAAATAAAAAATCATGCATTTAAGGGTTAAATAAGCCCAGCAATAAAACAAAATTTCGTTTTTTTCCGAATATCTCCGGAAATACTCGGATTTGGTGTTTTTTCATTTTCAGTTTGAAAAATCCATTTCAAGCATAAGTTTTTTCAAGAAATCTCAGAATTCGTAAACGTCGTGATCTCTACTATAAAAATGATCTATAACAATTTTCCTTCCGTACAAGATCAGGAAATAGGAAAAAATCGAGATTAAATTGAAACACGCAGAAGATCGCAAAGTTAATAATATTTTGGCAATTTTACAAACCTGAATATGGCGTTGCGATTTAATGCATTATAGAAAATTTGAAAGAATACGTCTTTCAGTATTTTAACGTGACGTTTAGGCTAAAATATGAAGATTTATACATTTAATTGTTGAAATCTCATTGAAAACGGTATAAATCTGGAAAAATGGGTCACTTGTTTGTCACAAAATGTAGTACTTTTTTGGTGATAAGAAACAGGTTTCTAGTGGATTTTAGGGCAAATTTTGAAGGTAAAATTTTACTTTTAGCATATCGAAGCGTATGGTTCTTGTGGTAATTATAAGTAAACTTATTTTCCTTAAATCTCATTTAAGATGATTTGAAGATGGAAAAATGAGCCACAATCGGAGAATTTGCGTATTTTTCAAGTGAAAAGTAACCGTTTCCGCCGATTTTATAGATGATTTCGAGGTAAAATTGAAGGGCTCGGTGCAAAAACTGGTCAACTCCAATTTTTGTCAATTTTTAGTTGTCATTAACTTACAAAGTTGCTTATTCTGCATCGTTTGGTGCAAGAATCAGTCAAATATAAAGAGTACTTACAGATAAATATGACTGACCCATATTTCGGTGCAAGAATCGGCTATTTCCAGGAGATGGTCTTTTTTTGCTCCGAAAATATTGGCAACGAATAATAAGAAGAATGTTGTAGAAAAAAATGTAAAAAAAGAGTTAGGAGGAGTTCTTGGAAAAGAAATACACCTAATTAAATGCAAAAAAGCCAGCGGCGAAGAATATATTAATCGGGCGAATCTTGTGTTTTGTGTTTCAAAATATCGCTTATTCGAATATGAAAAGAAGAACATCATCGAATGCAGTCTTTAACTTCCATCATTTACCATTAAAAAAAAACCAACGCAGTGTTAGCATTGCTAAACACCTCGCTAAACACTAAGCGCTATATGTATTTTCCACTAAACATCAACCCAAGAAAACTAGATAATATGATGTCTTTAGTCTTTAGCTGACAAGCAATCAGGCAACTACAAGGCGTACAGAGGCTAGCATGTCTGTGCGTTTCGGTTACCCCAACTGCAGCACTGGAAGTTCTGCTAAATCTACCTCCATTACATATCCTCATACAGGGGAACGTAAGGATGGTACAATACCGGCTCAAGCAAGGTAACAAGCCCATCGTTGAATGGGAAAGGCCCACAAGCTGGAAACTAGAGGACAGCGAGGAGATCAAGTATCTCTTCGAAATGCAATCAGATGAATTAAACTCCTCCTATCGGTTTGATAGACCCGTGTCAGTAGCAATTGTAGGCAGAGAAGAATGGGAGGGGGCCTCCTATAAAAGCAGATATATCTGCAATCTGCTTTTATAGCCATTAACATGGGCAGTCAAGCCACAGTGTTCCAAGCAAAGGTCGCGGCAATTCAACACTGCGCCATGGAGATAGAGAAATTGGACATTAGAAAAAGGAGGATAGTCATATACTTCGACAGGCCCGGCCGCCTTAAAAGTAGTTAGGTGGTTACAAACAGTTCATAAAACACGGCTCTCCAAAATTCACGGCAGATCTAATTGAGAGGAGTCGCAAGACGATAAGAATATGAGTGGGTCAGCTGACGGGGCACTGTGGAATGAACAGACGCATGGAAAAGATCGGCCTGGCAGATAATAGCCGTTGTAGGTTCTGTCAGGAGGAGGAGGAAACTCCAAAATACGTGTGGTGCGAGTGTAAGGCTCTCTGCAGACTGAAATATGCACGGATGGGAGAGACCAAGCCCGGACGAGCAAGGTACATGGAGGAACCGGTACTCCATTTGTGGAGTCTGATTAGGAAGTCCAGACTGGATCAGGTCCTCTAAGTATGGTTCGGAGTGCTACAAAACCTGCATAGGTTGCAGTGGCAGAGGCGGGTACTAGCACCAACTCCCTTCAATTTCATGCTTCTATTCTTGCTGACAATTATGTACCTCCTGTATATAAGTGGTACTAGGAGCAAGTGCGAAGAGCAAATGATAATGATAACCAACAACCAAATCAGGAAGATAGTGATGACAGTAGTGGGGAGGAAGTTGAAACAGAAATGTTTTAAGAAGATGCAACAGACCCATAATTTTTTGTCAAATGATATGACATTTTCTGGCATAGAATAATAATTTTGATATTAGTGAGTGAGTCTGATATTTTTTTTCTTTGATAAATATGATATGTATTTTATTATGTGAATATGTAGTAACCTCGGTAGTAACTTATATTAAAATTATTGGGCATGGGTCATTTGCGCTCCGCGGTCACTTTTACCTTTTGTTAGGGATTTATTGCCCCGATTGGCAATAGGACAGTTGCGCGCAAAAGAGGGATTACGGATTGGTACCGACTGTAATATAAATGTTAGATATAATACCCCCGTTACGTTTCGTCCTCAAATATTTGAACACTTCATGCCTGGCACTCCGCTCGCTTCGCTCGCTATGGGGGCTAAACGAACAGGAACTAACCAAAACTAACCCAAGGCATACCCAAAATCGGGAAAAAACAATATAAAATCGCTATGTGGGCTCAACGAACAGAAACTAACCAAAACTAACCCAAGGAATACCCAAAATCAGGAAAAAAAAATTTAAAAATGCTGTACGACAATCCAATCTTACATTTTTTCCAACAACGAGTCACACAAACGATTCATATTACAGTCGCCCTATGGCGCGCAACTGTCCCATATCCAAGAAGTAGCCGGCGCACAACTGTTCTGTGACATTAAGACTACCTCATTATTTTTCTGACCACGGCGCGCAATTGACCAACACCCAAAATTATTTTCTTTTTTGTCTTTTTCTTTGGGGCAAAAAACGGACAACTCCATCAACTTCGATTTAACAACAAAAAAAATCTGTTCGGAGAAACTATCCTATTTAGTCAAATATATAATCGATAATAGTACTTGACCCCTTCTACAAAAAAAATATATATATATGCGAGTATATATGTAATGGAGTTTCCATTTCTTTTCATTTGTGATTGTTTTTATCTATTTCTGAACATTGTAAGAAAACTCTGGTCTGGTGTTTTTTGAAAAATATAATTCCACTTTTGTGGTGTTAAGTAGTTCTACTCCTCACAAGCAACCATATTAGTTTCGAAGATCACATTAAAAAGCTCATCCATATCTATTTCTAGATTGTCGTTTTCAATAAAGAAAAAAAAAAATTCAAAGTCTTTGTATGAGGAAACCCATTTTTTAAATTAACTTTAGAAACTGTAAGTTACCAAATCAAATCATTTATTTATATATTCTCAAGATTTTTCTAAAAAAAGATTGAATTTATTATTACATTTAAATAAGGGCGCGGCGTTCGAATTTTGAAAAATTGTCAATGTGACGGACAATTTTTAGGGAAGAACAACGAGAGGACTTTAGCCTCTAACGAAGGAAGGACGAGTGGCAATCCTAATTTAGAAACTCTTTATACCACTTGTACTGCTCAAAATGACAAAATGGAGGGCATATAGAACACTTATTGTAATAATCACCACATTTTGTCTTTATTTAA